>JAPYZK010001567.1:0-20153 GCA_030522785.1 Platygaster equestris | reverse complement strand
TTTTTTTTTTTTCAGGTAATTGCAGTTTGCGCGATCTCTACTGTGTCTTAGAATGCGATAGGGTCCACAAAGCCAGGACCGTGGTGCGCACTGGCGATCTCATGTTCGACTGGGACGAGACGTTTGAGCTCGACCTCGTCGGGAATCGGCAGTTGGATTTGTTAGTGTATTCCTGGGACCCGCAATACAGGCACAAGCTTTGCTACAAAGGTTCCGTGCATTTAGCGACGCTTCTGAAAGAATCCCCGTTGCACCAATTGGCGGTCAAAGTGGAACCTCGTGGCACGATCTATCTCAAATTGCGTTATACCGACGCCCACCAGACGTTCAAACGTCGTGGATTGCCGGTTATATCACTTGCTACAAGAGTCGCACCGCTGTTTGGCGTCGATTTGGAGACAGTTGTACGTTTTTTTCGTAAATGATTATGAGATTTTTTTTATTGAGATACAATATGAGTGAAATATGGTTTTATATGGTGTTCATATGACGTTAATATGGTGTTTTAACGACGAGATGGATTTATTTTGAATGATTTCGACCTATTTTGATCTGTTTCGATTTATTTCTCAAAATCTAATATATTTTTCAAGATTTAAAAACTTATTTTGAACTTAAAACTACTCGATGAATTTTTAGTTCGGTTTGATACTGAAGAACGTATAGATTGTACATTTGACGAATTTTATAGTTTTTATGTTGATTGATGTTCGATGTTTTCCACTCTGGGGATAATACTTTTTAAATTCATATTCAGTAAATTCAATGGATTTATACTTCATACGATAATAAATGATGATGAACATTAATGATTACTGTATATTTAACAGGTCAGTAGGGAGCAAAAAACGGGAGGTGTTCCAGGCGGAGTGTCTACCGCACTCACGATGGGCGGCGGTACAAACGTGCCGATTCTTGTTTGGCGCTGCGTAGAGGAAGTCGAAAGAAGAGGACTCGATATAATAGGCAAGCTGGAGATTTTGTTCGTAATGGAAAACCATAATAAATTTATTTTCACGTGAAATGGTCACTTTAAGTGAAATAAAAGCAGTAGAAAGTTACCAGTTAGTGAAAAATCGAGCTTTTTGCACTTCATAAGGTCCAAATAAAAATGTTTGTCGAAATAGAAGCATTTACTTTGAAAACATCATTTTTGATTACTTTTTACTGGAATCCGGACTGAAGATTTTCAACCATTGGAAAATACATTCAAGAAGAGTTAAGTCAGTTTTTTTTTTCAACTTAGAAACAGCTAATGATTCTTAGAGACGCAATTTCTGACCCATAAAGTTTTAGTATAAAAGCTTTATCAAGGTCAGATAATAGTAAAATCATGAACTTGTTGAACTCTTAATGAGCTCTTAACTAATTCCGACCCAGGCCAATTTTTTACATCAATAGTAATTATCTACAACTACAATTTCACTTATTGTTAGTCATAAAGTGGTATATCACGTGAAAGTTCGAAAAATGTGTGACGGATCGTACATAACGCTGAACCTCGATTGATTTATGTCATTATCTGTCTATCCTAGTAGGACTGTATAGGCTTTGTGGATCGGCTACGAAAAAACGGATTTTGAGAGAAGCTTTCGAACGCAACGCAAGATCCGTTGATCTGTCACCTGACAACGTTCCGGACATCAATGTTATAACAGGTAAAAATGAAATTCTCTCAAAGATATGCTTCACTGCCCTAGTGGTATCGAAAAAACCGTAGAAAACCAATGATCGGTTTTCTACGGTTTTTGAAAAACAAAAAAAAAAAAAAAAAAAAGAAAACAAGCTCGAAATCGACTGAGTATAGTAGATATCTGAGAATTTTCAAAGAATTACAAAATTGTGCGAATTCTGAAAAAATTCAAAATTGTCAATCCATTATTAATTTCAATTGAAAGTTTTAAAATTGCACAATATCTTATTAAAAATCCCGAAAATTCGAAATTTCGGAAAGTTCGTTGAAAACGAAAAATTGAAAAATTTCGAAAAATTCCGAAATGTTGAAAATGAGAAAAACCAAAATATTATTGACATTCTTAAGAAGCTAGTATCTCGAAAATTTTTGAATATCCGAAATTCGCGAAGACTTTCGGAATTTGGACAACTCCGTAATTTTGGTAAACTTTCTAAATCCAAGAAATGTTCTGTATGCCTCAAATTTGACCTACAACGACAATTTTCTCCATTTCAGGAGTTTTGAAAGATTACTTGAGGGAATTACCAGAGCCGTTGTTCACCAAGTGCCTCTATCAAATGATGGTCGATGCGCTTGCTGTGTGTTTGCCGGATGATCCCCAAGGCAATGCAAAACTCATGTTCAGCATCCTCGACTGCTTGCCAAAAGTCAATCGGGTAAGTAACTCGTAGCGATAAAATTTTAAACATTCATCATTATGGAAGAGTTTCCTCCAAAAGTAATGATTACGGAATCAGGTAGCAACGGAAAATTTTTCCCCGCTTCATTGACGAAAAAATAATCAGTAAATAAACAATGTCGTTCAATAAATTAATTTTCTTTTGTTCCAGTGTACTTTAATTTACTTGTTGGATCATTTGGCGATGGTTGTGTCGCAATGCAACAAAATGTCGCCTACTAGTCTAGCTGTTTGCTTCGGCCCAGTATTAATGCTTCATTCGGAAGAAAACGGCCCTAATTTGGATTTCCAGCAGCCAATCGCAGTGCTCAAGTATCTCCTAGAAATCTGGCCGGTCAAGTCAGGTAATGCTATCATTTTGAATATGTACAATCATGCACATTCAACATTTTGACTTCGGCTTAATCCTCAAAAATCCCGAGTTTTAGTACGGTCGGAAATACTTTCGTGAATACTTCCAAAGTATTTTTCGAATACTTTGTCGTTCCATTCCGTTAGTGGAATGAGTTCGTAAAGAACCGTGTAAACAGCAGCTTATTTCACAGACAGTTCGGAAGATTTATACAGCCGCTTCACCAATACCTCGAGTTACGCCAGCAATCGTCAACCACAGCAACAGCATCAGCAACAGCGTCAACCACAACGACAGTACCATGCACAGCCGACAGCCGGCGTCGCTGCCGGCGCAAGGCAGCCGCAGCCGCAGCTAACCGGGCTGCCCTGGCAGCAGCCACCCTCACTTCCTCGACCAACCCCCGCTACAACAACAGCGGCTTCCATCATCTCCAAGCATCCTCCGCCCTTGCCTCCACCGCCGGTGAAACCCCGACAGGTAGGCAGAAATTTTTGGAACTTTAGAAACTTTTCGAGACGAATCACTGTCGGGGAAAAAAAATGCACCCGGAGCGCATGTCACGATTTCCGAAGTGTGATACTCATATTCGTTACTTTGAATCGAAGCAGATTTTTTGTTTTTTATTTGCAAAATTGAAATGAGTATATATAGTTAGAACACTTTGAATTTTTCAAATATTAATCGATGATAGATTTTCGACACACATTGCACGAAAAAAAAAATTAATATATCTAGATGATTGCTCCAGAAAACGCTTTTTTGCAAGAGTGCTTTTACGCTTTTTTTCGTTTGCTGTTTTGTTGTCCATTTTTATAGGTCATTACTCCACATTTCATACAAATTCTGTTTAGAATTCGTGTGAATATTCCGGCATGAAATCCACATACAGCTGTGTCCGTAATTCCAAGCAGATTTTCTACGTCAATTATTTTTCATAAATCTCACGTCAATATTGCTCCCTGAAATCCATCAATCAAGTGCACACATTTTATACTTTCTTCACCGGGGACCTTCCTATGTAGAAATTTCAGAAAATCGATTTTTACTTTTGTTGATAAATATTTCGATAAAATTTTCATCAAATTGAAGGTGAAACGATTTTATAGTAAGTGACGAAACCAAATTTAAAATAAAAAATGATTTGTTCTATTTTTCACCAAAACACGCAAAAAAATGAAATTTTCATGAAAAAAGTTCTAATTTCTGTAGGAAAAAAAAAAAAACACAGAAACGAAACGTCAGTCACTATAAGACATAATTATAAACTAAAAACGCTTCAGACTTTTTGTTCTAACAAAAAGAACCATAAGAAGGTCCCCTTAAGCATGATTTCGAGGTTTTGGGCACTTGAAATACACACACACACACACGACGAATGTACCAATTTAGACACATCCTTGTAAGAAATTATCCGAATTTTCTACCAAAGACGTACGTAAATCATCATTTCGATGACGATTTATTTTAACCTTTGATGCTCACAATCATAGTTCGCTACCTTCACTTTCTACCTTTCTCTGATTATGATCGCCGGATCATTTATTTCGTCTTTTCTGGTTTTCGTGTTTGGGTACGTGTTCAGAACAAGCGCGAATTGCCATTGCTACCAAATTGCTGACAGCACCAGAGCTCAACTACTCTACTCGCACAGGTACATTTATGTACTTGCTTTATTTCCTTTTTTGTTTCGGTTTTTTCATTCTTATCGGGCCAGTTCGCTTTTCTATATTTCCGATGCTTTCTATCTTCCCCCATAGGGTTTGCCGTATACAAGCTAGAGGCCCGATTTTTCGCATACGCTGCTTTGGCAAATCTTTTAAAAGTAATGCACGTTAGTGCCTGTCAATGATGATTTATTGTTTATGTACATAATTGATAAATGTGTGTCAACTTTTTGTGAATAATTGAGTTCTTTGCCTTTCTATTTACTTTTGGAAACTTTTTTGTAAATATTGACTAAGGTGCCATTTTGGGTGGTTTGATGCATCGAAATTGTGATTAATGAAAATAGGCGTGTTTCTGGAATTCAGGTGTGAAGTGAAAAATATAGATGATTGTTTGGTTTACGTTACGATTTTCTTGAATTTTGAATTTTTTCTTCAAATTTTCGAGTTTGTGTTCGAAAGTTGTCGAATATTTGAGAACCCTGAACGATTTTGATTATCCAATTGAAACTCAATTTCCGAAGTTGTGAAGATACGGAAATTTTCGAAATTCTCGAAATATTTATTTAATCTTCAAAACGTCTACGTATTCGGAAATTTTTCTGAATTTGTTGACATATTTACACATTTTTCTGAATTTTAGTACTTTTGTCATTTTTGAAATTCTCAGAGTACTCAAAATTCACATTTTTTTTAGATGTTTCAATTTTAAGGATTTTAAAGATTTGAAAACATTATTAAAATTTTCGAAATTCACAATTTTCTAAAGTCTGAGAATTGAAAGAATTTGTCCAATACAATGACATGTTTGAGATACTCGAAATTTTTGCAAAAAAATTCGAAAATTCAGTATATTCTCAAATTTTGGGGCTTTTCAAAACGTCTACATCTCCATTTCCTCCGAATTCATTAACATATTGACAAATTTTTTTAAACTTTCTTATTTTTTTTGTTTTTTCGAAATTTCTATGAAGCTCAAAATTTGCATAGTTCTTGGAATTCCCGAAATTATAAGAATTTTAGACATTTGAACAATCATAAAACTTCTCCTCATTCTTGGGATCTTCAAAAATCTTAAAATTTTCACAATTATCCAAGTCTGAGAATTTTTGGAGTTTTGTCAATCCAATAAGATTTCCAAGGTTACCGAAAATTTTTAAATAATATACAAAAATTCAGTACGTTCCCAAATGTTCAAAGTGAGTAAAATTTTTGCAATTCTTAAAATTTTCGGAATTCCCACAATTCTTGAAATTGTCCATATTGTGATGAAATATTAAAAAATATTCATGTTTCCAAAATTACCTCAATTTTTTGGAATTGATTCTCGTAGCGTCCGAATCTCCAAATTTGAATTTCGATATACTCACACATTTTTCTGAATACCCGAAATTTTCCCAACTAGTCAGAAACTTTGAAATTTTCAAAACTTGTATAATATCCAAAATTTCTAAAACTCTAATAATCTTCTACATGTCCACGTCAATTCATCATATTTCTGAAATTTGTAGAATTTCCAAAACACCAAAGTCTCCAAAATCCCTAAAATTCCAGAAATCCCCAAAATTTCAAATACTCATTTAATTGACTACTCCAAATTCAAGTAGACGAATCCAATTTCGCATACATCACTCACTTTTCACAAAAAAACTGTTAATTTCCGTAGACTATCAATTTCATAAAAATATTCCACTCAATCTTATTCACAATCATCCTCTATGAAAATTCTCCCATGTATTTCTCTTCCTCATCAATAATTTCTAAAACCATATCCAACACCTTTTACTAGCATCACTCTCTTACACATTGACTAATTCAATGTGTAAGAAATTCAATCATCTCAAATCATCTACCTGACAATTGCGAACGTGTTCGCAGGTGATAGTGTCGTCACCAGGTTCCCCTAGCAGTGAAGAGTCGAGTTTCAAGGAATCTGTTAACAAAAACAACGTCTCCTTGGGTTTCGACCTAGGAAACGACACCCAGAACGAGCAGATCACCCCAACGAGCAGCATCGACACCGAGGAGGGAAACCCATTGCACACGGAGGAAAACGAGCACGGCGCCGAAGGCGACGTCGAAGCCAGCGATGACGATCACTTCTCAAAAATGCAGTGAGCTCGCGTCCCGAGGTATGACGAATTATTAGCATCGCTGAAATGACACTTTTTACTCGTTTTCGTGTAATTCCACATTCCGTGAAGGAGGTTCCTCGGTATTTCATACCCCCGGAAAATTCACGAAAATTCCATAACACCGATGAATTTAATTTGCAATCAATTTCTGATCACTCCGATTTTTGCGAGTTTCGGATCCGGAGAACCTCCTTTGTCACGGTTGGATCCGAGGAAAAACCAATTTTGCCTTCACAAAAATGCCTGTATTATTTACCGGATTCAGACGTTTTTTGGAAACATACTTTTTTGAGTGCGATCTTTTGTAACATTTCGAATGTCACAATTATACGAAATGTGACTATTTTTTTTATACAATTAAATAGACTGCACTCTTGCATTGCGAAAACGTATAAACTTGTGGATTATATCCTTTTTTACGGTTTTGGAAAAACTTGGATATAATTTCAGCTTCGGAGCAAACGAAAATGCTTGAAATAAGTAATAAAGAAACAATAAAGACGTGGAGACGTGGAGACTGCCACCATTTTAAAGGTAACACTGCCACAATTTTGTATAAAAGTTGTAATTAACGAGCCAAGATTTTCCCATGAAAGTATCTCTTTGATCCTTTTTATTTCTGTCGTTAGAGGATAACGAAGCTTTGAGAAGACATTTACACATTTTCTCGTGATTTTTACGCGATTTATGAAGAAAGCCCATCGTGAGTGTAAGCTTTGACTTTTTTCCCTTGCCGCGATTGTAACGGTTTTCAAGTTACAAGTGTTGAATCATATTGCACATTTAACATGAACGTGAGCTTCCAGTGAAACAAGGACGACTTTTCGTCTGGTTTTTCTTCATCTGTAGGCGCTGTAGGATGTGCAAATAGTCGTGGAAAAATGATAACTTTGGTAGATGTTTTTTCGTTCGAATGATTTTGGGGAGTACTCACACTTGCGTATACAGTGCCCCAAAATCACCACAACTCGTAGATTCTTGGTGGAAAGACGTTTTTTACGCCCTATTATACATCTACGAACATTTGGGAACTTTTATATAATATTCTTCTAAAATTCGAAAGCGCATTTTTGATATTTCCAACTGATTGTGATTATTGACTTTTTTGACAAATTTTTTCGACTCGTAAAAGTTTGAATGCATGTTTTCATCGGTGATTTTTTTATTTCGAACTCAAATTTGTCATACACGTTTTTTCGACAGACTTGGAAAAATTTTTCACATTTTTGATAATTTTCGTAAAATTTTACATGCTCAAGTTTTTACACGAAAGCTTTACAACCTCGGAAATTTTTTCCAATTTATACGATTTATTGTATCGAACTACGAAAATCATCATGTTATGAATTTTCTTCGAAAAAAATTTTCGATCAGTTCATTAGAGAAGCTTTCGTATCATACTGAAAAAATAGTGAATTGTAGCGAATTTTTCTGACATAACAAACCCAATGGACCACGACACTGCGAGAATGAAATATACAAACTCACGAAAAGCTTAAAAAAAACACAAGAGCTTTTCTCCGTAGAAAAACATCTAGGCCTCAAATATCACCAGGTTTTGAATGTAGCGCGTTGGCTGAAACGGCTTTTTTCATTCATTCCTGTAATTTTCTCGGGATGAAATGCAGGCTTTGTGCTACTTTTACGTTTTGATCGTCAGAACCTGGTCAGACCTACGAAAAATGAGCAATAAAGCATTGCCATTCAATAAGAGATACTATATCATTCGATATTTCTTTCAACTGAATAAATGATATCATGTTCTTATATCGTGTTTTACACCAAGACAATATTAAACAGGCCTGTCATGAGATCGTATGAATTTGCGTGTAGTTGCAGTGGAGTATTATAAAATTAACGAGTTATCGGTAAGGCATCTCGATACCGTAATGCAGCTGTGACTGTGAGAAATAGTTCGACATTTTACGTTACGAACGTTTTTGTAGATAACTTTGGAGTGCACAACTGGTGGAGTTACTTTCTTTTTTATTCATTTTTGGGAGACTTTCGTGAATTTTGGCCACCGCACAGTTGTAGTTACTATGAATTTTTGTTTTTGGTAATTTTTATTATTATTAAAATTATTGCCCTGGCATGTGACTTTTGGGAATTCCCAAAAATCGAACACTACGTGGAAATCTACTCCCTTGCCCTGGTGACATCGAAAAAACCGAAGGGGATTAATCATTGGTTTTTTACGGTTTTCTCGGTGTTTTTATAAAACCGATCACGAAAACGTACTGAGTATCATGAAATCGAGCTGAAAAAAACCGTGTGCAGCGAAAAAAAAATTACAAAGCTTTAATCAATATGCGAAAATTTAAAATCATAAAAAATTTTATCATTTCCTGAAAAGTCAGAAATGTTTAATTTTTAGAGAATTAAGTAATTATGAAAACAATTAGATATTGTTCGAAAAAATATGATGGAAACATACTTGAAGAACTGAAACATTACGGAAACAAAATTTAAACATAGAAATAAAAAAACAAAAGATGACAAAAAATAAAGAAATTATACAAAATTTGTGAATTTTTAATTTTCAATCTTGGAGATTCTTAAAATGCAAGAAATTCAGAAAATCTAAAAAATTGTGAACATTTCATAATTTCTGGATGTCTAGTAGAAAAATTGTAGGAATTTTGAAAATATTTAAAATCGTTAAAGTCTAGAAAATGTTGTAGAATTCCATAAATTTCTAACATCTTTTTAAAAATATAAGAAACTTTGCAATAATTTTGCTTTCAAAAAATTGGAAAATTCCAAAAAATTCAGAAATACAGAAAAAATGAAAAAACTTATAAATTATGAACATTTCGAAGATGTTCGAAACTTTATAGAAAAGAAAATACTGACATAAAAAAATTAAGGATAAAAAAATAATTGAAAATAATCAAAAATTTGTGAGTCCTAAATTATTTCAGAAATTCTGCATTAATCAAGACGTGCGAAAAATCGAGAGAATTGGAAAAATTCCAGAACTTTTATGTATCTAATACAAAAATGAAAAGAATTTTGAAAACGACCAAAATTGTGAAAATTCAAGAAATGTAGAATATGGAAAATTTTGATTATCTTCTCGGAAATACAGAAAAGTTGGCAACATTCACACATTCATTAACTTCGAAAAATTTGGAAACTTAAAAATTTTACAAACATACAAAAATTGAAAAAACTTGAGAATTAAAAATTTTATGAAGTCTAAGATTTTCCTAAATTCCCTATTTTCGCTTTTCCTGGTTTCTTCCAACTAAATTCTTTGGAATTCAAGCGTCCCCACGATAAATCCTCCAAAAAAACCGCGAAAAATCGTAAAAAAACAATCCTCTGTTCTCCACAATTTTGTCAATGTCACCAAGGTGGTTGCGCACTCCACAACGCTCTTAAAATACATAAGCGCAGTACAAAAACCGAATCACACGAACAAACTCGACCACGATTAATTTACCCAATGCGGAAACGGAATTCACCCGCGTAATCTCGAAATTTCGCGATGCAGGCTAGTACATATGTATATCAATATAAAAATACCAAAAAGATGCAGATATTTTCTCGATATTTTGCTTGGTAAAGTCACGTTCGAACATTGCATCGTTTCCAGTATTCATGTTTCCCTCGGGATACACACTTGTAAATATCATCGTAAAGTAACGCGAAAAATTAAGTAACGCTCGTAGTCGATAGATCGTAAGCTTATCGATCGTTTTCATCGAAAAACACTCTTCATTCCCACGACACATATCCTCCAAACTCACGAGTATCTCGCTGAATATACAAGTATATTGTATGTATGATAAATAATAATCGGTAAGGGAATACAAATACATATAAAGCGTACAAGTGCGGTCGTTACTTGAACAAGGAGAATTTTCTCAAAAAGTGCCCCTAATGCTCGGAAAACTTGACGATATTTTTGTTTTTGTTGGATTTTTCTAGAGGGGCATTTTTTGTTGTGTACAGTTTTATTATACGGAAAAATTCTCCTCTTTTGTTTTCGTTTTTGACACACACAGGGCATTATTCGATTTGGAGTACAGGTTTTTATCCATAGGTGTTTTTTCGGGAGTTTTTTGAGCAAGTGTATACGTGAATGACGGGATACAAATGATTATTTGGGAATTTTTAGTTGGAGAGGTAGCTTTTTACGGTATTGGGAGTATGGATTTCTTGACTTTTGATGGAAAGCACTGAGCAGAGAGCACTTGGAGGATATTTGAGCTCATGAAAAATTTAGGAAAAGTTTCTGTTTGAGCAATTTATGTTTTGAGGAAAATTTTGCAGTGCGTTTTGATGAAAATAAATGGAAAATGATTGTGGATTCAAATTTTTATTGGAGGATACATTTTTTCAATCTATTATTTTATCTCGAAAATATGTTTATAAAATGAGAAAACTTCAATTCAAAAACATATATTTCATTGTTTTCTGAAAAAAAGGGGACGTCATGAAAATTAAACGAAAAATGAATGGAAATCCGCTTCTGAATTTTCCTGTGGGATCAAGTATCGCAAAAATTATAATTCTGTATTGAAAAACGTTTTTGGAACTATATTTTCAGTAGGTCGGATCTAACCACGAAAAGACTGAAAATTTTTGGAAATTTCTATATATTTTGAGTAGATTTCCTACTTTATAAAAAAATTGCATATTCATGGAGGGATATTGTAATGACATACATTTTTCCGATGATTGAATTTTCATATTTAGAATAAGTACAGATTTGGAACAAATGCTATTGAGATCAAACAGCGAAGAAAGTTGATTCGGTGCGATAAAATACATTTTCGATTTTTCTATTCCCATTACACACATTTTTAAGGCTTTCAAAGAAATCAAGAACAAAATAAAAATCGTCTGGAAAGTTCATTGTTATTAAACTCAATGTTGTTAATTTAACAAATAAAACGCGAATCGAATAGAGTTAGCAAATTCTCAACTATGAAATGTTTCTCAAAATATATCCCTAGTAATTTCGGTTTTCATGAAACTTCTACAAAATTCAGGAATTTTTCAAAAAATTCCATTTTTTTCATGAAGTTAGTTCAAGGGAACTTCCATAAAATGTGAAATTTCGATGGAGTAATTTTTGAAAAGTGTAGAAAACATTTTTTTCTCATAAAAATCCAAAATTTATAACAAAAATCTTTCAATAAAGTTTTTATGAAATGACTCCATAAAAATAGTACATTTTATGAAAATTTGTAAAAGTTCCATAAACTAAACCTTACGAAATGTTCATCTTTTCATGACAACTTTTTAATAATTTTATAAGGTTTAAATGAAAACTAGAATGACTAGGATTCAACAATAAAAAAACTTGACATTTTAACTTGTAAAAAATATAAAAATATGCAAGCTCTAATACGTGCTCTCTGTGAAATAAATATTGCATGTACTGAATCAAATCGTCAAATCCTACATTTTTGATTCGCTACATATCGAGAAACATAATTTTTTACGCGAAAGGTCAATCCGATTTCCATAAGGGCACAACTTTTGACTTGAATTCCGCTTTCTCCGTTTTCAAAAAGGTCCGCGAGCGAGTATATATAATCGATCAAAAATTAATGAGTTATAAAAAATTTTCCTATCGGGTATCATACATATCTCGAAAAGATATTTTGAGAAGCGAAAAATTAATAGATTTATACTTCTATCAAGACTTAGCTGGTTGAGTAACGCGAAAAATTATATGACAAACTCAGACAAATGAAACATTAAAGAATTTCATAGAATATACTTTCGCTGCCATAGAGTACAAATTTTTGAGGTTTTAGTTATATTCAGAATACTTTGATGTGAAGCTACGAAATGTCTAGCTAATTCTAAAAGTGATAAAAAGTGTAGAAACATCGAAAACTCCACAAATGTCAAAAATTTCCAAGATCTGCGAAAATATGAAAAAATTCCGAAAATTCAAAAAGTTCGTCAATTTTGGAAATTTCACATATTCGAACAATTAAAAAACACTCAAAAATTAGAAGAACTACGAAATCTAAATCGCAATGTTCTGAAATTCCATAACATCAAATCCACATCAGTCAGCTATATCCAGTCTAGACAATTCGTAGACTAAACAATCCCCCAACAAAAACAATTTAACCCACACAACACCTTACCACAGAAAACATCGAAAAACTGTAAAAGTGTTGCTTTCTTCGAATCTCGCATGTTCCAAACATTTCACAAGAAAATTCATCTAAGCTACTGTACCAACTGTATCCTAACAAAAGATAAACAGGGCAAAAGCAATTAGAACGTCAAACCCTTTGACGATGTGTTAGAAACGGCAAAGACTATAAAAACCGTAGAACTAACCAAGCAGAAGTATAAATTCATTTCCGTAACCCACGAAGAATCATCACTTTTTAGCTGAATCATTTCAAGGATCGATTAAATCCACGAAAATGTCAATTATTCATACTATGAAACAAAACGAAAAAGAAAATACGTAAATATCGCAAACAATCGGACGTTAAAATCCCAAAACTTAACGTCTGTCACTTTTTCGGAATTATAAAATGATAAAACTTCGAAAATCGAAAATGAATCCCCGATAGATGGAAACGTCTGAAAAATTTGTAGGAACGAAGCCTCAGTTTCGTGCTCATTTTTTTTTTCTCGATGCCGCTTCGATGATCGTCTTGATAACTGTACAAGCTAATGACTATGGCATGATGAAAAACATTGTAAGTACACTAAAGTCATCATGTCATCGAATAATGAAACAGTATTTAGAAGCTACATCAGATACACTGTTGGACGTAAAAGCGGGACAAGATACAGATGGATGTTATCTGTTCCCATTTGCCCCGTTCTTACCCTCATATAACTGCTGACAAATCGAGTGTATATCATCCATTTTTTTCCGGAATCATCTAAATCATGGAAGGCACTGTATCTGTTGTACGATATTCTCATTCTTCCTTTGTCAACGACGAGTTGTGACAATTCGACGTTTTTACGGGGTAGTGCCGTTTCGTGTACGTTTTTCTAGTCAATGCTGAGGGTGTTTGAATGGGTGATAGTTGCACATATTGTAGCGTCGCTATGGAAACGTTTGCACAAATTCCAGCTGACCACCGATCTCTTAGCTTTGTTGCTTGCAATGCGAAGGCGATGTGTCACACGAATTATTTGTAGGTTTGTAGGGAAGGAGACGTGTGAAATATGAGGGGTAATTGTTTTCAATTGATTTTTCGTAATGTTATGTAGTGCTAGATTGGATTAGGGACGTTGTTTTTTATTGAACAGAAAATTTAATTAGTGTTTCGGATGTGAGACAAAATACGGTCAATATTAATTTTTTAACTGAATACGATTGATTACAAATTTTAATCTGGTTTATGAATTCGAATTGTAGTGTGACACAATTTGCATCTGATCAAACATGAAGTATGTTTTTTTTTTTTTTTGATAAGGTGATTTTCTTGCGTAATCGCCGAAGAAAATTATCTCTATTGAAAAATGGGTCAACTCCTTTCGACCATGGTCCCTTCATAGATATCGTGAGAAAAAATTTTTTTTTATTTTTACGACATAGAAAAACGTGAAACCAGTGTCATATATATTGTTTTAAACGTTGATTAATGCGAATTACGATAAAAATTAATATTTGATCCAGCTCTTTAACTTGTTATCGCGCACACTCACGTATTAGTGATTATACTGCAATTAATCAAATGGATGTTTATGGAAAAGCGTCAATTGCATCGCAAGCATGAATAACGTGATCTCAAAAAATTATTATGGACGTAGAGAAATCTTATATTTTTTTTCGCGTCAACACCTTTTTTGAAAAACATTTATCATTTGGAATGAATGTTGATTGCTACGAACACAGCATTCAATTGAGTCAATTTTTTGTTAATCAGGAGCATAGACATGTGATGTGACGATTATTGTAGCATGTTTGGAACAAAATAACAAGTTTTAAAACAGAATTTTCAAATGTATAAAAATTGCGATGTCGCAGTCAAGGGTGGGCGATCCTACTACTGCTCTCTCTCTCTCCCACCAAACGACTGCTCTTGTGGGTGAGAGAAGGACAGTTGCGTAGTTGCCCGTCTCTAGTCGCAGTTGATGTAAATCATTGTACTATCTGGTTTTCGAACGTGATTTTGAAATGATTGATGGATTTTGGAGTATTTTTGATTCAGGAATGATTGTCTTCATGATTTTTTTTTAATTGGCTACCTTAATGATGACATAAAAATGTATAAATGATCTCGAATTTGGAAAATTTCTCTCGTATCTGATAATTTTTTATTTTTGCCCCATCACTGGACATTCGTGTATAAAATATTCATTCGTGATTCATAATTTATGATCATCAGTCGGACTCCGTATTCTTAGTTTTTCATTTTTATATTTTTAGGCCCACATTTTTAATTTCTCTGGAATTTGTCTTCTCATCGAGTCATTTCATTTTCACACTTCCGAATTCGTCCATTGTAGAATTTTCACGTTGTGTTTTTGATTGAATTTGTAGACTTCGATTCCGAAAATCGTAAGTAAGTCTCGATTGATATATTACAATTGATGAATAAAATTATCTTTCCACTCTTTGAAATCATTAATTTTTTCCAAAACACAGTGAATGATAAATTCTGAAAAATATTACTTTTTCAAAATTTTGACATCGCCTCTAACAATCTGATCCATGAAGAATGAACGTGTATAATGTTAATTGTGACAAAGGTGCTATTTTGTCTTGTATTATTGCTATTAACCATGTTGTATATATATACATATATATTTGCTGTTAACGTTTTCGGACAATACATCAATAGTGGTCGTACTGCACAAAACATCCGAAATTCATACAAAAATTACCCTCCCCCCTTTTTTTTCAATCGCACGTTACTTAATCATTTGTACAGATTGTCTCCCTCCCCCTTTTGAGCGTGATCGTCTACACGATTCAAAAAAATGAAATTACGTATTTTTTTCATTTCTTCCGAAACGTCTTTAGACTTAAAAAATCATAGTATGCATTTTTATCCAATTTCGTCATGTATTAAATAAATATAAAATTCGACATGAAAATTCCGACTTATTTTTGCAATTCACGTAGACATTAAAAACCAGTTAGATCGCAAAATTCACTTGCTATTACCTAGTGTATAAACGAAAAATTTATTTGAAAGATACTAAAAATAATTTTAAGTACCTTTAGAAATTGCAAGTGATAGTTGCGTGTTGTCAGGATTTTTTAAGTTGCGAAGATGTTTAATATCGTGTTGCACCTATCGTTATTAGATTATATTAATAGAGTATATGGATATAAATATATATATGAACATGAGTATATTTAGATAGATCGATATTTAAATTTAACCGGTATAAAAAAAATAATAAAATAGACGATTGCGTGAATTTGAGACGATCGGTTGTCAGCGAGTTTGTGCACACGAGCAACCGCAGTGCATGACTGGTGGTGAGATAAATATTGTAGAGAAATGAGGTGAAATTATAAATAAAGTACGGGACGAACGATTGTGATCCGGCGGACATAGTGCTTGACACATGAAAATATATAAACGAGTATATGATAGAAACTGATAACGAAAAATGATAGATTATACGAGATTTGAAAGTCGTGTTTTTGTGTATGCGGAGAGTGGATGAGCGTTCTATACCTACACGAAAAGTTTCGCGATTTGAAATGTCTTGAGATATAAAACTGAGTTTTTGTTATTTATGAATATTTGATGCCATACAATATAAATATACATGTCATAAGTATGATACACATTGAAATATTTTGGGTATGTTTTTTTGCTACTGATCTTTTTGGGAAATGGTGAATATTTTGTAGGGAAGAATTTTATTCTATTGAAAAATTGATCATGTGAAGTATTTTTGTGTGATATTTTCGTCTTTTTTCCGTGCTTGATGATTTGAAAACGTTGAAATGTTCTGATTTCGCAGTTTCACAGTTTCGGGATATGTTTTTGTATTTTTATTTGGAACTGGTCGAAATTTGGGAATTTTTATAGAGTTTGAAATTTTTTCATGATTAATTAAGATCTGCCAGAAAATTGGAAATTTCCTAGATAGAGCGCCATTTCCTCCTGAAATAGGTAAGAACAATTTTTTTTTTAATAATTCAAGGATTTTCGGAATATTTTGTTTGAGATGAAATTCGGATGCTTAATGTTTATTCACATCACTATCTCTGGAGAAATAAAATAGTTATTTAATCTGCCTTTTTGAACATTTGAAATATTTTTGTATTTTTCAATTCCATTCCTCTTTTTTCACATTCTTACTTCCCACACGCGCCG
Source organism: Platygaster equestris (assembly GCA_030522785.1). Lineage (NCBI taxonomy): Eukaryota > Metazoa > Arthropoda > Insecta > Hymenoptera > Platygastridae > Platygaster > Platygaster equestris. Next base: position 3,335 of record JAPYZK010001567.1, on the reverse strand, counting down.
TTTACAGGGTACATATTAACGTCACGCATAGACTGATGACGACAAAGTTGCATCAGACACGCTAGTTTCAGAAATCGCGGTCGAGGGAAAGTCTGCTGAACCAAACACCCGTGAAGTTAGAACAAAATAAAAATCTGTCGATCAATAAAAAACAATTTTCGAACTTATTCACTCGCGTGATTCCAAAGTTTGATGTCAGCTCTTTTTAGAAACCGTTTAAAAATTATGATTACACTAGTTGCGAAATGGGATACTCAAAAACCTTCTGATATTTCACAAATCCCTAAAAAGATTCTCCATTTTTCATAGGGCACCTTATAGTACCTTCTAAGTTTCCTGGAAAGTTATACTAGAGATGAACAACTACGCAACTGTCCTTTTCTCTCTCACAAGAGCAGTCATTTAGTGAGAGAGAGGTGCCCTATAAAAAATTAAGAAACCCCATAAAAAATTATTGAACTCTTAATAAGTTTCGGAACGTTTAATAGCCTTCATAGTCCCAAATCAAAAATTAAGACTCTCACTTTCAGTATCCTTTTTCCTCAACCTACAATATATTTTCCAACTTAGCCTTCTATTTATTCATATTTAATGTCTACGTACCGGAAATTCAAACTGCATCTTATATAAGATGCTTCGGTGGAAGTGCGACCTTAACGGATCCGTGATCCCGAGTTGAATGGCAGTACCGAGCGCAGCGATCGCCTGCGAAAAACTCAGGGAGACTGGCTGCGGTAGTGCCGCTTCAATCGGTCGAGCGTACCCCGAAGAAAAATCGCGCCCACCTTTTTTTCTTGCCACAACTCAAAAAGTTCACGTGATGCGCGACTGCGTCCTGAGTTAGGTACATCGACAATGAATCGTTTCGCACGGCATCTCGTTACGCTCAACTTTTTGACGATTATCTTGGTTCTGCCGATTTCAGCCGAGAGCGCACGACAAGGTAGGTTCACTGCAGATTTCACTTGCTCGTTAAACGCTCGTCGCCTCCGACCGGTTTCACTTTTTCCGTTCGTGCTGCAGAGTGAGAAATTTCTGTATGGCTTCTTGTTTATGGTCTTTGTTTGAGGTGGAGAAAATTGATGTGTTTTTTTGGTAGATTACGTATTTTTTGGGGAATTCTTTTATTTTAGTCATGGGACTTTTATTGAGCTTTATAGCTAATTTTCATAGGGGAGTAGTTTATTTAGTTGATTTTTTTTGTGTAGAGAGGATTTTATTCGACGTAATTTTCTGTTTAACTTTTTTTATTGCGAATTGGAGATTTTATTTTTGTTTTTCTAGAGTTTTTACAGGGAAAGTTTTCGATTTTCGTGCATATTTTATGGAGAAGACTTCGGAACACTTAATTTGACACATAATTCAGGTATTCAGATACAATTATGGAAACTTAAACATTCTCAAAAATATTTCATTTCATGAAATGTACCAACATTTTGAGGATCATACTAAATATTAGAATCCAAACATTTTTTAATTACCAAATTTTCTTGTTGTAAGGAAACTAGGATTTCGACTGTTCGAAATTTTTTACATTTTCATAATATAGAACGTTATTTTATATGTATGACAATATTTTTCGAGATTCAAAATATTGCATTTAAAAAATGTGGACTCAGATTTTGAATCAAAAATTAAATATAAAGTATCAAAAATTTACAAATTCAACAAGTTCGAAATCGGAAATTTGCATAATTTGAGCGGCTACGTACAAAACCAGAAATTTTGAACCGAAATTCCAAAAATATTTAAAAATTCCAAGCTCTTACATCTCGAAATCTTAGGCGTTGAGAGTTAAAAATTTCCATGCTTCAATGTCATCATTCACCGATTCATCGTTTAAAAAATACCGAGTTCTGATTAAAACACTTAAAAATTCCAATTATGTATCTAAAAATGCGAATGGTATATTTTTTAATACGATTATGTGAATATGACTTGGCAAATTCCACTTACATTCTGATTTTCTTTGGGGGTGGGAAACTACGCAACTGCCCTCTTCTCTCTGAAAAGAGCAGCCATTAAGTGGGAGAAAGAGAGAGCAATCGTAGCGCCCACCCATGATTTCTATAATTTAAAAGTTGAATACTAAACCATGACCATAGTTATACATGAATAAGAAAAATGATAAATTTCCAAGGTAGCGATCCACTAGAGTTTCACGAATAATACTTGTGTTAAGCTCAGGTAGACCGGATATATGATCGCTTGTCAGTTAGACTCGCGGAAACAAGAAACCGCGTGCTCAATCGTCGGCTAGCTACTCGAGAGGATCGGGCGCCTAGAATTTGTTACGGTAAGATTGATGACTTCGTAGTCATTTTTTGATCTTTCTACATGAATTATCATCGCACAGTTTTAAAAAAATGATACATTATATTCAACAGAATATGACATTATAATAAACGTCTCATACAATTTTTCATATAATTTCTCATAGAACCCGATTTGTTCTGGAAATATTTTCATTCAATCGTTAAAATCTGTCAGAATAACAAAATTTTCGTGTTATTCTGTAAGCGTCTAAAATTTCCGAAGTATGAGTCGACTCGTTCTGATTTTCCATGTTACCTACAAAAAAAAATTATATCTTCGTGTCTTCGACCCCAAATTTCGTTAATCTATACGATTCTTCAATTCTCGTGTGATGAAAATATTATTCGACGATTGCAATTACGATCACGAATTTCGCTTTCTGATCTAGATTTTCTCGGTTGTTTCGCAATCCCGCATGCACCATCAGTAAAACGAGCTCCTCAACACCCAGACGTAATTAGAACCAAGTTCCTCCTTTACACTAGAACCGAGCGCCGAACGCCAGAAATCATCGCATACGGTGACAATCTGCGTTCGTACAAAAGCTCGCACTTCAATGCCAGCAAAGTTTTAAAAATCGTTATTCACGGCTTCAAAGGCAGCGGAAATGATAACGGCGCCATTTTGGGTGCTCAAGCCATGCTAGATTTGGTGAGTTCAAAGCTTACAAAAATTTTAGTTTCTCCAGATAAATCTCTCAAATTTGGCGAATTTCTCATCAAATTCGACGGATCGAGAGAATTTGAACTCTCTAACAAATTCGAAAGCTTCAAATCAAATCAAATTTGCACTAATTATCTAATTCTTCGATAATTCCAACACAATTAAAGAACACTCATCAAAATATTCCGAAAATATTATAAATTTTCCATAATTTCTGATATTTCTCCAAAATTCTCATTAATGACACAAAATAATAAGTTCTAAAGGAAAAAAATTCCCGAAAATCCCATATCGACCTTTCAGGAAGACGCAAACGCGATGCTCGTAGATTGGGCTGGAGGCGCAAACAGCACTTA
>JAPYZK010001566.1:0-17090 GCA_030522785.1 Platygaster equestris | reverse complement strand
GCTCGAATCGATATTGGTAGCACTGAACTCGCGTCAATTCTCATATACCGGGTGTAGAGTAATTGAGCATTGTTGAGCATTTCTGAAGTGACAATCTAACAATTGCTGAAAATCTGTTCATATAAAACATCGTAAAACATTACATTTTTCTGTATAAATCACATAAATATTAATGAACATCAGCAATGTCCCAAAAAGTTTATGTGCTGTCACCTGTTGCTATAATCATCAATTACAATATTTGTTCCTCTGAAATGTGTGACGAAAATATCGAGAAATTATAAAAAAATGTAGTCGAAAGGTGTAATGGAAATATATTTTAATTATTCCTGAACTGTTTTTTTGTTTCACAGAATAATCGCGGAAATAATGAATCTTCCCATACGTTTTTTGGTTCTGTAGAGTTTTCGTAATAATTTTGCCCTATACCCTAATAAACCTCTGAACACTTAGATAGGTGGTTGCTGGGTGGTTACTAGGTGGTTGTCGAGTGGCTGATATTTCCTTACTGCAGAATTAATGAAAATGTCAGTTTTACACTGAAATTCATCTTATTTGCTCATTTCCTAATTATCATCGGGCAAAATACAGCGTAATAGTCTGATAAAATACAGATATTCATTAATTTTGATATAACTGTCGATAAGGTAGGATCTGCTAATTTACCCTAAAATGAATAAGTCTAAGTATTATTTTAGACTATTTTGTGCTGTATGTCGCCCAGATAAAATCATAAAATCACCCAATAATTATTAATTTTATTATAAAAATGCATTTTTTATGATTTTTATGCGAGAAAATATTAACCACTTGACAACCACCTAGTAACCATCCAGCAACTACCTATCTAAGTGGTTAGAGGTTTACCAGGGTTAAACATGCATAATTAATTTTTTTTTATCATAAATAATGTCCCGTTTCAGGCAATTCTTCGAAAAATATCGCAAACTTGTCACTCTTTTTCGAAACTTACATTCAGACGAAATTGCGGAACAAATCTTCAAAATTCACAAAGTTTTAGAAAATTCCAAAATTCTTACATTATTTGAAATCTAGCGATTAATCGCTGAATACATTGATAATCTCGCTAATATTCACCAACATTTATAAGTATACATAATAGCAAAATTGAATGTTTATGACAGATTGTCACCCAAGAAAACTCTTAATTATTAGACACACGGTATATACTAGAATTGACGCGTATTCAGTGCTACCAATATCGATTCGAGCCAAACGACAAACCTGAGATAAATTAATGTTCTAAATCTCGACGAGACTCAGTTCCCACAAGTGTACATAGGAATTGTGCTGTATTTGAAGGAAAATTATCGAGAATCGACTGTAATTGGAGAACTTCTATCCAGATTTAACTGAGTTTGAGGGGTGCTAGTGAAATTACATCGTATTCGAAGGATTATAAACAACGTGCGTTTACTCTCAAAGGACATTTATCAAGAGCCGACTGTATTTAAAGGATGTTTATCGATAGTTGACCATATTTCAAGGACTGATAGCAGAAAATTACTGCATTTCAAGGACACTTTTCAAGGGTTAACTGTATATGAAACTTACATTCCCATTTAACTGTATTATAAGGATTCATATCGAAGTTAAACTGCATTCCAAAGACGTACATGGGGATTGTACTTTATTTAAAATTATCGAGAATCTACTGTAATGATAAAAAACTCATATCCAGATTTGATTGTATTTGAGGGGTGCTAGTGAAATTAGATCGAATTCTAAGGACTAATAACGTGCATTTACTGAAGAACATTTATCGAGAGTCGTCGGTATTCATAAATGACGGATTTAGATCGATATTTCTCCATATATATTATATTATAAAAGATGGCTAGCGGCATATTACTGTGTTTCAAGGACACTTATCAAGAGTTGACTGTATTTAAAGAAAGAACACGTATCTAGATGTTGACTGTATTTGATGCGGCGGGTGGCGGAGACTTTTTTCTCATTATAATTCAAAAAATGTGTTACATAAAAATATGAAACTTCAAAAATAATTCCAACGGTAAATTTCGACTGTTAATCAAGACGAACATTATTTCAGCTGGCTCATATGACATGGTGGACCTACATGACGCGACTAGTCGATCTCATAGAAACGTTTTTATTCGTGCTACGTAAGAAAAATCGGCAAATATCGTTACTGCACGTTTATCACCACATATCAACGCTTTTGTTGGTTTGGGGGGCCGCGAGGTATCACCCTGGCGGCATGTCGACGTTTGCTATGCTCGTTAACAGCGCGGTTCACGTAATTATGTACACCTACTATTTGCTGAGCACCCAGGGCAAAAGGATACAAAGGATTCTGAGGCCCATCAAACCTTTTATCACAATTGTGCAAATGGTAACCATGAATTACTGCTCTACAGTACACTTTCGCTTATTGAAACGATCGTGGAACGTTAACATTCAGATAGGGAAAATTCTCAATTAAAAATGAATCCCATACAATAGACTTTTAATTATAGAAACGGCCGAGAAAAATGAACATTCAGATATGGAAACACAGAAGTTGCAGGGGAAGCTCGCGTTTTTTCTGTATGTAGAGGTGAAAACGAGAGTTTCCAGAAGTGAAAGTCTACTGTATTTGATGTATTTGATGTATATTCAGAGATTTAATAATGAAATGAATCGTTTTTTCCAACACGTGGGATAAGTGTGTACTTTTTCACTGTTGTCATTTTTCGAACGACATTTTTTACATTTTGAAATCCATAAAATCAAATTAATTGAAAAATTATTATTACGTAAGAAATGTACAAATGAATAATAATTGAGATATTATTTTTGTACATGCTTGAATTTTGAAAAATTTAGATTTTGAATATAAGTGATCAATTTTGCGAACTCATTTGTTTACAGTATTTTTTTTGCGACAATTTTTTCTTCGCGTGACAGTCAAGGTAAATTTTTGCAGTCATCATCGACGCATCATGCAGAATGTCATTTATTACGTTGCGAAAAAAAAAATTCGTTATCAATTGACGTGCGGCAATTACGCGTTTTTATGATTCATTACGTTTATTATTCAAGTCACAAGTTCAAATCTGGCATTTGAAAACGAATCTTTCGCATTTAGCGAGTTTAAATCTAATTTTCGAATATTTCTTACATTTTTTGAATGAAATATCAGTGTAAAATAGTTTTTGCAAGAATGTAATGTTTCCAAAATTACATTTGTTAAAAATTTTATTTTATCCGACATAACTTCGGAAACTTTTCGAATTTTAGTCACCCAAAAAACAATAGATAACTTTTTTGTCAATAAATCAAACGTCACTCAAAAATTATTATTACACTAGTTGAAAAAAGTACTATTATCGCACAACGTGAAAAAAGTGCGTCTGAAAAATTCCGACAGAAAAAATACGCACTTTTGCGGAAAAATATAACATTTCGTCACTAGTGCAATAATAATTTCTAAATTATTTTTTCATCAAACCAAAAAAAATAATCTAATATTTTTGAAACTAAAATTCAGCAATTTTCAGAAATAAAGTTGAATGAATGAAAATGAAATCAAATCGATCCGTGAAAATTAATGCTTTTTTCGTGGTACATATTTTTTTAAAAAAACATCACTTGAAATTTTCTAATCAGAAAAGTTTTTTTACATGCTAGACACGAACTTTCGCTTTGTAAATTCGATGAACTAATGAGATCTCAAGGAATTAAGGTCTCCCTTTAAATAAATCGATGAATTGGGTAATAATTTAGATTTGTGAATTTAGCATTCAACAATCAGTCATTTATTTAATGTTTTTTATAGGTCCAATAGTCATGCTATTTTTTGACGAAAATTTTGCTTCATAATATTATTATTGATACGTAATTAATGTACGTTATGAAATTAATTTTTATATACAAAAAAAATTAACATAAATTATAATAATTTAAATAATAAATATTCATTTCATTATAAATTAAGACGTAAAAAAATAAATAAAAAATAATACGTAATGCGTAATGCAGAAATGAATTGAAAATAACATTTTTTTGGGGCGAAAAACATGCAATTTCGAAATAAAAAAATTGATACAAAAATTGCGTTTTTGCACCGAATTGAATTAAAAAAAAAATTCGATGCGGAATCACAGAAAATCGGAGTTTTAAAGAATTTGAAATTTTTTGTTTCAGGTACAATTTGTGGTTTTATTGGTCCACACGATGCAATTTTTCGATCCAAATTGCAATTACTCAGCTTTTGTGGGAGTCGTTTTCACTTTCAACCTCTCAGCTAACTTTTACTTGTTTTACGACTTTTATAGAACTAATTACATGAAAATAAAGAAGCATTAGAATTTTTTTCTAGATCCTGAATAATTATTTTGCCTATTTATTGGAATAATAGAAATTGGGGAAAAATCTGATATTTAGATTCCAAATTTTGTCGATTTAAACAATTTTGTTTTAATTTGAAAAATTTGGAAGAATTTGGATTTTGTAAATTTGTAATTTGTCAAAATTTGTGATTCGTCAAAATTTTTGAATAATTGCAAATATTTGAAATTCCTATTCGAATTTAATATGTTAACATAATTTTAAGTTTCAGCAAAAATTAAAAAAATTTGTAAATACCTGAAAATTTTCAATTTTTACAATGAAATTTTCAATTTTTCTCAAATTAGAAAACTTGTTATGTTCGTACTTAAATCTGCAAAATTTTTGAGTTGGTCCAAAATTCATAAATCATACAAATTTTTTATTCTTTCTAGTGCAAATTTTATTATTTTTTTTAATGAAATTTATTTTGCTATAGTTATTTCTTTATTCAATTATTATTTTTATTCGATGTAACTTCTGTGAATAAAATTGCACAGATTATTTCAAAAATTATAAATAACCATATCAGAATGAATATTAAATAGTAATAAAATTTTCTGAGTAACTACAATTCTTAACAAAATTATAAATACACATAATTTCAAAAACTATGGAAAAAAAGTTGTTCATCAATGTTTGTATAAACCAAAATATTCCGTAATCCACAAAAAGTCACAGTAAATCCTAAAAAAAACACACAAATCCCAAGATTCTTCAATAAAAATTTCAAATTTCCATTCTCATCACATACTTCCATTTTACGTAATTTCATTGCTCACTAAATTGCCACTTTTAAAAATCACGTCTCTTGAAAAAAAAAAAAATCTGTCAGCTGATATGCCAAATATAGCACACTCGCAAACACTGCACACGCATACACACACACAATCTAAACGTCTCCCAGTAAACTCGCCTTTTTTCTCGTAATTTCGAATCTCCTTAACATGACAATCTCAAAATCCCGCCTGAAAACCAACTTTTCTCCCAAAAACAACCCCATAAATCCCAAAAACACGCTCGTTCTCTACAAAAAACGCATGTCCCATCCAAAAAATGAAATTGTCACTTCACAACCACAAAAAAAACCGCCATTTTTCTGCGAAATTCAAATACCCACAAAAATAGCATCAGCTGGCCCAAAAATGTCAATTTCGCAAATTTGGGCCCAAAAAAAAGTTCGCGACTTCCCTGAATTTACATGACAGGCAAATTTATTATAATGAGGTGCAAATATAAGTGAATGGGTTAAAATTGTCAATTGTCCTACCGTGTAATACGAGAGAAGCCCAGCATTGTCGTCCAGAACGAACCACCTGTATTGCCATCCATTTACTACGTTTGTCCACTTGCTGAGCGAGCCCTCCATCGTCGACACGTTATTCAACATTGGCCACGGTTATTATTGTTGAAAACACGACAATTGCGCGTGCATTGTTCACTATTGCGGAGTTTGGGACGCGAATATAAAGAGGGAAAAATCTTCGCGATAACAGAGATTTTTGCGAACTGAGGCAAACTGAGGAAATCGGAATTCGATGCGCCGGGTTTTATACAAGTGGCGTCACCTTAAGGAATTACGGGGAACTGGTCTATCGATGCTATCGATATGTCGATTAAGATGTATGTATCGAATCAGTAGTGTCAGGCGGAAAATTTGAATTGTAAAAAATTGTATTTTTAAATTTGCAAATGCGCAAACGGAATTCGGATGCGAAAAAATTTCAGAATTGTAAAAAAACTGAAAATTTTCCAATTTGTCACGCTCATTATTTTCAGTTCGAAAAAGAAAAACCCAAAATTTAACTCTTTCTCACTCACTACGATCAACGATGCAAAAATGCAATCCAACCACAATTAGTTATCAAATGAATAACAATAAAGCCAACACTCGCAATTTTAACTGAATTACTGATCAACTGATAAAAACTGTACCTTATCAAACAACGCAACAAAGCCTCATAAGATATAAATTTAACCGCTGAAAGATACACTACTGCAAAGTCAAAATAATCAAACATCTATGCAAAAAAAGTAAGACAAAGAATAATATACATATATTGAAGAGGAAGTATATAAATTCCACCATCGTATGATTTTTCAAAAGTTTATTAATCATCAAACATTTTAACATAGCAAAACAATGTAAGATGTGCGCGAGATGCATAATATGTACTTGAGCGCTAATATTTATTAATAAAATAGGAAATTTGTCAAAATACATTTTTCAGAGCGCATTCCGCAATTTGGCCTTGAACTGGTAAATCGCAGTTTCGACTATTTTTTTAAATGTCAGTAATCATAGTTATCATCATAATTAATATTATTCAAATTCGTTAAGATTCGGGCATTCACATCACAATTTTAAGTTTTAAGTACACACAATTGGCATATTTCGAGTCACGAATTTTTCATTGGAACTTCTGCAATTTTTTTGTTTTGTTAAAAAAAAAAATAATATTTTTAGGGTTGCACAAAATTTTTTTTGTATGGTCGAGTTTTTTGGACTTAAAATTTTCGCGTTTTCAAATTTGGTTCATCTGATCTTTTTATTCAAGTTTTCGAAACTCATGATTTTTCGATGTTTGGATTCAAATCTCAATTTGATAATTAATTATAATAACCAAAATTTTCCGATATAAAAATCGCGATCGAAATAAAAGCCATGACTCGAATTTGAGTATTTCATTAACAAATGACTCGTGCATTGCGTCCGTAATGCAAAAAAAATTTTCTATAACTATTTTTTCGAACGACTTACTTTCTATACAAAATAATAAAAAAAAAACCAACAATTTTCACAACTATGTACGATAAGATCGGAGATTCGATTCTGGAAACTAGAATTCGCGCTATTTCTGCTAAAGGCTTTCGAAAAATGTCTCAATTCGAAGAGAATATCGAGATTTCAATATCTATACATAATTATATTTATATTTCTCGTCGGTGACTATGTTATGGATGAAAAATATGTACGAAATGTACAATCTATCTGGCTTTGTAAGATTTCAACCCCGTTGATTGTCCCTTTTCGAACGATCCAATAATTCTAAACTTAATTGTTTATTCACTCGGAATGGCGCTGAGATCGCACGAAAAATTTTTCGCGACTTCCAATTTCTGCTTCAGAGGTAAGTCCTACGAATTCTGAAATTCCTGAAAATTCTAAACTCGCATTTTTCGAAGTATTTCCACGTTCATGAATGGAATACAGCTCTAAATTCCAAATTCATCAAGTTTATTTTCCATAAAATCGATATAAATCTAAAAATGGCGAGACCCTTCCTCTTTTTCGAAATTTAGCGCCATTTCGGAAAAATTGCGGCCATTATACCGCCATGATATTATAATTCATAAGATTATTAAATTTGACTCTCAAACTAGTTTTGCGACAACGAAGAAATGTTTAAAGCTTTTCAGAGAAATATACGTTGCTTTTGCATTTCAACTACAGAATCCTAGGCCTATTTCATTTTTTACACATTATTCAAAAGGGTTTTCTATTCCTAATTATTAACAGTATTTTCAATTTTACATTTTTTTTGAAATTTCGAAAATGAAAAATAAGTTGCAGCTGTGTTGAGAAGCTAAGAATTCCAAAAAAACAATACCCAAAAATTGTTCTTCATACAAAGGTACTTTATTTGGAAGTGTTTTGGAAGCATTTGCAAAAAATTTTCGCAATGTTGGAAAGTTCGAATTACCATTAATATTTTCTTGTACGATGTGCACTTAGGCTATGAACACAAAATTCGTTTTCGAAATTTTTAAATGCAACAAACAATTCGTAGTGCCATCCTCCCACATTTTGATAGCGTGTAAAAACGTACAAAATAATCATGTCGCAGCGCAAAAAAATAACTTACCATGTGTTTCGAACGCTCAACAAAAATAACTAAAAAAACCGTGATCTCCTTTCCATCTTCATTTTCAGCCATAATTTCGAGTTTCGACTCAAAAAATAACAAGTTCTCACAATTCACGCCCAAACAATCGAACAACCATAAAATTTGAAACTCAAACAAACTTTTTTTAAGTAAAAACGTGAAAAAGTTCAATATGGCGACCAAAACTCGTCCGCCATCTTGTACAACTCCCAGCGCCATAACCCGAAAACTTCCGAAGCTGCACGAATTCACGCAAAAACAAACAAAGTCTAAACAAACACCCGTAAACTCCCGAAGCTGTACGAAATGACGCGGAAACGAACGACGTCAATCAAAATACAAACAGCCAAGCGTAAAAAAATGTTTTAGGACGGTGCGGATTCACAGTCTTAAAATGCCGAATCGGTAAAGTAGAAACCTACAAGGTTTTCCGGAAAACATATGCTTAAATCGCTCGTCTCAAACTACCTAGAACACTGCCAGAGTCAGTTTCCAACCAAATCAAACTTGCAAAAAACAGAAAACTCTGTAGATCCTTACATTACCAACCGTGCGCTCAGCTAATAATGCTAGGGCTGCCATCTTATGACAACCCTTAACTCGAAAAAATTCAAGTGGCCTTCGTTTAAGATCGGGTTTTCTCATATCGAGGGAGGGTAGGGGGGGGAGGAGCAGTTTTTTAACACTCAGCCTGACATAGCGTCGTTTGGGGTCGCACCCGACGTCGCTTGGGGCGATGAAGCGTCCTGCATTAAGGTCCGTGTTTCCTCTTCATGGTCGGAAAGAGGTATAGATGGCGCGCCGGGCGTTGTTTTGAGCTTCGTCTGCGACGAGTGCGATGGCAGCTCCGTCAATACAGGGCCGTACTGCGAAGTGGAACCCACGAGCAAGTCAGTCGACGGGTTCAAACCGCCCAACATCTTTCCTCGTAGCAATGTGGTTTATGAAGTAGACGAAAAAAGTAACAGGCACGAGCGGAGTATGGGTGATATTTTGTTCAGTGGCGTAGTAAGATAACATCGCCCCCCCCCCCCACCCTCCCCCGAAAAAAAATATAAATAATGAGAAGTTGAAGATGTGTTTCTCGTAGTTATGTATACGTAATATTGATATGAAAATTACGTAAACAGTTGACATAAATGTTAGCTTATAGCAATGTCTTGTTAGTTCATGTAAATTTTGTGTAAACTTCATGTAAACAGATTGCAATCCCCGGTTTCTAAGCAGTTTTTGTAATAATGTTTGAAGTTATTGTTACTTTATAAAAAAAACGTTATCTATAAACAACCAACGGAAAATCGACGAACATTATTCAGTGAATTAATAATTATTATAATTTGCATGAATAATATTACTTTATATTTGGCGTCATCTCAGCCAACTATCTGTCATCATGATTCTTTTTCAGCTTCATGGAATATTCCAAAACGCATTTTAGCAATGAATAGCCAACAATTATATAACATGAGATGTTATATGATACAGAATCAAATGAGTGTGAATCAGGGGCGGATCCAGAGAAACTTTTTGGGGAGTTGAAAAAATGCATGTACGAAAGGTTGAGTACATTTTTTCTTACTACGCCACTGAGCTGTTTATACAGTTATTGACATCGTGATACTTGGGATAAGGCCTGGCCGGAAGGGAAAGTTCGATTAGTGACGGGGAATCGTTGACGCCACGATTTTTAATGACGCGATGCATATCGCTGATGGATTGATTGTATTTACGACATTAAAAAATTGGTTTTTCAAAGTGATGAACAACTGATGAAAATTGTAGGTCATTTTTTCGAATTTTTCAGGATTATCAGAAAAAATGTGTTATCGTTGTATGGAAATGTTTATTCATAAATATTCAACTAATAATTGAAAATTTAAAGAAAGTAAGATACAAACTTTGTAAGACTTTTTTAAATTTTTAAAGTTGGAGAATTCAAATTCCAACATTGAAAAGTTCTGAAGAAAAATTTGAAATGCTCAAATTTTTGTAAATTATATAAAATTCAAAAACTTGAGATGAAACATTAAAATATGAAATGAACTTAAGAACGTGATAACAATGTTAAACAATTGACTGTCATGATCAGATTAATAAGTATAATGAATTTTAATTACATATTTACAAATTACTTTCAATATAATTAAGACTATCGATAATTTCTAAATCTAGCCAAATTTAACTTCTTAAAATGTAAAAATCTACAACAATAATTAAATAAATTCTACAGTCAATGCTTACACAGTAAAATACGAGAGTATAATTTCCGGGTTTTCTTTCAAATTTGATTCAAATCCCAAACCTAAATTTGAATCAATAAAACCTAACATTTTATTCGACCACATAAAAAACCAAAATTTTCTTTTGAATTGTACAGACATAGAAAATTGTTTTTGTCATTCTCAAACTTTCCGTTCTTGCCAGGATAGCTAATTTTACAGGGACACAAAAATTCTACAGAAAACTGTTTGAAAATGTGAGGGTTAAAAAAACCAAAAGTATCACAGCAAGCAAAAACTCAGATTAATGGGAAAACTGAGAAAAATTTGCATGCGAAACGGGAAATAAAGAAAAAATTACATTTTCCGAATGGAAAATTGACAAATAAAGGCAATTTTTGCATTGAAAAAAAAATTTGTCTTCTATTTGAATAATTTAAGAATTTTGGAATTCAATATTTTTCTGCCTCCAGGTGTCAAAAATGATTTTGAAAATTGTAAGGATGCAATTTTGTGAGTCATACACAATTTGAAGCTACTTTCGACACATAAAACAATTTTAACCACATTTAATGAACGTAATGGATTTTTGATGGATGAATGGTTGTTATTAATGCAAGGATAAATGAAGAATTTTTTTTTATTCAACAGATGTCAATTTCAAATAAAATTTTTGCAATTTTTCAATATTATAGGATCCGAAAATTTCATAATTATTGATTTTTCGTTCCTTGAAAGAAAAACTGGAAGTATCTAAATTATAATTCGAATAATCGTGAAATTAAACAACTATTCTCATTTCTGAACTCAACATATATTTTAATTATGTTAATTTTCAAAGAATTATATCACAGATGTCAATTTCCAAATTCTAATTTTCTAATTACAATATAAATTAACGAACCGTACAGTTTTTTAATTTGAATTTATTTACCCTTGCATCAACCGACCTTAAAACTTTCCTGAATAATCTGAGTTCAAGCGTCAATCACTGTACGTTTTACCTCAAGGAAAGTTCAGCTCCGAAAAAACGACCTCAAAATCCAGAAAAACCTCGAGTAAAAATGGTTTTTCGGATTCTGAGGCGTTTTTCTTCAACTTCTTTACCTGGCCACCGCTGGTCGCGATGCCGCTCCTCGGGGACTTTGTCCTCCGGCAGAATCGCAGCCAAACCCACGCGCAACCCGAAAAAACGCCGAACAGCATTATCGCCGCGCCCACGGCCAACGAGCCTTTTGCGCGCGAGCTCCGATTTTCTTTGTCCACGTCGTCTTTTATCACGTCTGCGCTTTCGTTGACCTGTTGGTTATCAAAATTCATTATTTATTCATATCAAAATGATATTCGAAAAAAATTAAGGCTAAATACTTTTTATGTGAGGCCCAAAAGTAATGTTGGAAATTGTTTATATTCCAGTTTTTGCGAATTTTCGTAGAAACTTCGATTTATTCACTTCATTTCATGATATTTTAAAACATGAACGTTTAAAAAATTCCATCAATTGAATCTGACATTGTTTAATTTGATCTAAAAATTTTGAAATTTCAATATACATGTTAGGAAATTTGAAAGTTGGTCAAATTTTTATTCTTACATGTTCAAAATGTTGGAATAATTATGAAAACAACGTAAAAAGTGTAATCGTTGCATATTGATTTTTTACTACTGAATTTTTTTCATTTTCGGGTCAATTTTTAAATAATGAATATGGTGACTTTTATTAAAAATTCAAAAATAATTCAACTGCATGAAGAAAAATCGTCTGAAAACCGAAAAATCTATAAGGTTGAATTTATTCAGTAGATGATTCATGCGCCTTTTTGAAAATATATTTACGCTCTGGATGTTATTCACGCATGATTTAACGGGAATAATTGCACTGCGAATATGGAATGTTCAAGAAGGTAAATAACTTCGTACTCTAAAGTATTTTGTATTAAAAATGCTCCAAAAATTTTGGTTTGGCTCAAACTTAAACCAGTTTGAGAAAAATTGAGAATAAAAAAAAATCGTACTTATTTGACGAGATGATCTAAAAAAAATTCGCAGAAACAAAAATTGAAAAATTCGTCAAGAACACAAAATTTACAATTTTGGAATGTGTTCTTCTAGATTTTCAATTTGCCATTCGCTTTTTGAATTTTTCAAATCAATACCTGAAGCATTATGATTTAAAAAAATGAATTATTTATAAGTTTTTTATTTCTAAAATTTTTCATTTTTGATTAAGTTCTGAATTTCGAAAATGCATTGAATTTCTATGTTGAAACATTTTTAAACATTGAAAAAGCTTAACCTTTTTAATTGAGGATTTTTCAATCAAAAAATTTTTTCATTTTAATAGAATTTTTCATTTTGAATTAATAAGGTTCTGAATTTTGAAATTTGAATTTCTACAAACATAAATGTGAAATTTTTAAATCAAGAATTTTTTTATGAAAATTTGTTTGGTTTCAGAAATTATAAATTACCAGTGTTTTAATACAAATTCACGAATTTTTGGATTTATAAACTTTGGTATTATGAAATTTTTATTTTGGAGTATGCAAATAAATCAATAATTTAAGAGTAAATCTCAAAGTTACCAAATTTTAAAATGTTATAATTTGATATTTACCAATTTATGGAACAAAAAAAAATGAAATCTCTAGAATAATAAATTTTTCTATTAATTCAGGAATTGAATAATTCAAATTACAATATTTGGATCTAAATTATTAAAATTTAGATTCGAATTCAGATTTTTTACTTTTTTGAATTAAAGAAGTGTATTTAATTTGTAATTTTCTAAATTTAATTACCGTAGTTTGTTATCTCACGAATTATCAAGTTTGACATTTCAAATTTTGAGGTTCCAAAATCGAAAAAGCTACAAAATTAAATTCCCAAGTTGTAAAATTTAGACAAATTTAATTGAGAATTCGATGAAACATCAAATTTTGAATGTTTTGATTGATGTGATTAAGTTTTCTAAATTCGAAAATTATCATCAATCCCTAAATTAAAAACTTTTGAATTTTCTCTCCCGAGTATCGTTATTTAAATCCCCTAACAAAAAATTTCAAAATTGTTTGAATCTGAATTTAAATATTCTACGATTATGAAATTCAAGATTTTTCGGGTGACCGGTTTGGTCCGGAAAACAAGATGGCGGCTGCGCGAAATTCAAATTTTCACGAAAATCGCGATCTCGGGCTCGATTCTCGGATTCAAGTTCTATATCTTCGAAGTTCTATTTCCAAGTTTTCTAATTTTTCGAGCACAGTTCTGAAAGTTTCAAATTTCAAATTAAAAAAACCCACGAATTCTAAATTTTATGGAATTCCAAATTCCGGAATTGAAACGTCTCAATTTCCGACATTCCCATTCCCAAAAACCCAAATTCCACTTTCCCAATTCCACAATCTCTCCTATTGTAAACAAATCCAAGGTCTCGGAAACACAAAAACCCGAGCACAAAAAACGTTTTACCAATGTTTACGTAACTATCAATCAGGTGAAGCAAAAGTAAAAAAAACCGTTATCAATTTCCTTTTGTGTACCTCTTTCAACGCAGCCTCGTCCACACTGGCCAAATTGAGGATGACGGTGATTAAGCCCGCGACAAAGGCGCAAACTGCGACTGACAAAAGGACCCACTCGAACCACTTTTTGGTGCTGATTTTGTGCCTGGACATGATCCTGGAGAAGCTACTCCTGAGCGCGCTCCCGGGGACGTCGCGACCATTTTCGTACGAGTAACCCACGGTCGTGGGCTGGTAAACCGCGCTACTGTCTATCATTTTCGTGTTTTCCCAGCTTTTCTTCGAGTTTTGCACTTGGGTCTCGGAAAAACGCGGTTTTACGGGAGTTTTTCTAGGAATACATGACTGACAGTGAGCAACGAGAGCAAACGAGAGCAACAACACAAGCAACTGCATGAACTGCAACAACATGCAACAAACGTCAACGGTTGCGGTTGTCTCTCTCTCTCTCTCTCTCTCTCTCTCTCTCTCTCTCTGTCTATCTCTGTCTCTCATGTGTAGCAGCAACAACGGCAACAACTATATCGATAGTACTGGAGAGGAGATGCGAGAAATATCGACACTTAACATTAGTTGTCGATAAGCAGATTAATCGAATTCTGAATCGCGGGAAATGCAAATATCTTTTTCATTTAGTTTTTGATTGTCGATGTTGGATGTTTTTTATATAATTTTTCCGAATTTCAGAGAGGAGCCAATTTTATCTAATATAAAAAGAACACACTAACTTTTGAAATTTGCAAAATTCGCGTACTTTACGAAACAATTTCTTCAAAACTGTAGAAATGCATTACGATGAAAAAATTGTGCAAAATTATCGTAATTATTAATGAGATGTGGTCGTTTTGAATAACTGAAACCTAGGCAAGTCAAAAAAATTACGTGAGCAGCAAGTGATACGAACCAATATGTTGACCGAAGATAAAATTAACAATAGTTTCTAAGAAAAATCGTAAAAGTTTCACAGAACTTTATTAATTTGTTAGAACGTTTACAGAGTGTCAAAAATTTATGAATTTTCAGTGGTTATATTATGTTAAAAATTTTTCTGAATTTCAATGGTGACTCCTTGGTAATGAAAACCTTTGGAAAATTAGGAAGAATCAAAACGTATTTCTAAAGATGCCAAAATTGAATAGCTGAAATTTCAAAAATCTAGAAATCCTGAAATTTTTTTTTATGGATTTACGATGTATTTCAATATTTGAGGGAACGTCTAAAAATATCTCATATTTTTAAAATTTTACAGAAAACTTCTGAGTATGAAAAAAACCGTAAGATCGATTAAGCCGCTACATGGTTTAATCAAGTATTATTGTATTATGAGGGGTACACCCGTGAATATATTATTATTATTATTATTATTTCCGATCAATTTTTATTTCGTTTCTGGATCGGAGAGGTTGTAAAACTAATCGGTCGTAAGAACTATACTCGATTAGTTTTAAAGATTTGAAGTGATAGAGCTCGTCATCAGCATACCAAGCTTATATATTACACAAATGTTGAAAAACAAAAAAATGTACGACGCATTTCACCAACGAGTTTTCGAACTTTTAACATCTATTGAGAAGCTTTAGAACTTTCGAAACTTTTTTGGCAGAAACTCGAGAAATTTGTTAGAAGCTTTGAAACTTGAGGAACTCTAGAACTTTCAGAAACTTTTTGGAACCTTTGAAACTTTTTGAAATTTTTGTGAAGCTTTAGAACTTCATGACTTTTTCAGAAGATTTAGAACATTTATAACTTTTTTCAAAGCTTCAAAACTTTCGAATTACGAAACTCTTCTATCCAGAGATAAATTAAATTGTGCTTTTGTTACAGTGGAACATTTGAGGGACTTGAAAACGTTCGGACATTGCGATTAGGGAATAATCCCATTGGCATTATCAAGCCAGGAGCTTTTGGACCCACGTACCAACTCAGGACTGTCGACATATCGGGGATACCCCTCAATGGAAATTTTAAAGAAAGTTTGTATGAAGCTGTTATGAATTGTGAGGTACTGAAAGAGGTCAAGGTTTGCGAGACTGAAGTTGGTAATTTAGAATGGGATTCTTCCATGTTTACACTTTTTGGGATTGATTGTCTTCCGAAGACGAATGCCAGCATTCTTAAATAAGAAAACAATACGATTTTCTATGTATTTATTAGTTTTTGTTTGGAATAAAGTCTGTGACGACTTATCTTGTATTCGTCTGTTATTACTGTTCTTGGCCCTGTGATTTAGACTTTTTTAAAAATTAATTTCCCATTAATTTTGTTATGGGTTGATCATTAATATTATGGTTTATAAATTATTTATTTATAAATTTTTAAATTATATATAGTGTTATGAGTTAAGGATAATTTGAATACATAAAGACGATTTTGTTTAATTACGGAAAAACCATGTCAAATTTGTCTAGATGTATTTGAGCAATTTTAGATGTTAGATTTTTCATCAATTTAGATTTTAGATTCGAGTTCTCAGAGCAGTTTGATATTTTAGAATTTTTAATTGTTTATATTTATAAATTTGGAACGTCAAAATTAAAACCTTGGAAAGTTTTGAAAGCATTAAATTTTAGTTTCGAAAAAATTCATGAAATTGAAAATCGAACAAAATCAACACCCAAGTGTACAAAAATATGGAGATGATGTTATTTTCATATCTGAAACTTCAAATTCGGAAATCTGCGACTGTTCAAATTTATAACTTCAGCTTAGATATAAATTCGTCTTTATCAAAAAACATACTTTGGAATTATTTTCAGTCGAGTCGTTCTTAAAAAACATATTTTTGCAGGAATAGTATCGAATAACAAACACAAAATTAAAAAAATTATTTTTTCCTTCAGACTGAGTATATTTGCATTAACTATATGTATAATTTATAGACGACTTCAGACATATATGCATGCTCTTTAATTTATTAAAAAGTAAATTGTGGTTAACCGTACCCCATGGGGGTCTTTGGTATCCTCACAATTCCCTTCCTCTTCCTTCCACAACACCAATTCCTTCCCAACCTTCCAAACCTTCCCACTCCTTGCCATGGACTCACTTCATCATACTATTGACCGGTATTTACGTCAACTATGGGTTTTTGCAACCCTCCATTGACT
>JAPYZK010001565.1:0-12671 GCA_030522785.1 Platygaster equestris | reverse complement strand
GTCTTTTGGCAATCAACGAATTTTTTCAGAGCAGAAAAGCTACTGAAAAAAATCTGACCCCGCCAGGATTCGAACCCGCATCCTCGAGCCTGACAGCTTCATGGCTTGACCACCGAGCTACCGCGGCTCTTCTCTTTAATTTATTATTAAATTTATTTATTAAATTTATAAATACTGTTTTGTTTTTCCACTTTTATACTTAATAAATATGCCGGAAATTCATTTACAACAGTTTTAATTAACAAATTGAATTATTCAAAAGGTGCCAATAATTTACTCGTGAATTATAACTTTACGTGCTTCGAATTATTACGAATATTAAGCATGTTGTTACTAGTAAATACTCATTTACTTTTTGAATGATGAACAATTTTTTCATAAAAAATCTTGTTGGAAAAGAAAACAATATTTGTACATTTTTTTAGTCTATCAATTTCATTGAGATAGCCCAAAAAACGATTTCAAAAGAAGTGAAAAACTCATGTTTTCCGACATAATATTGATTTATCACTTGCTCTCCAACGCTTGTGTTCACGCTTGCTCTATAACGTTTATGTATTCACAACTTCATTATTGATATTTACCAGCATTTTATATTATTATTCTTATTCAATACATATAAAAATCGATCAAATTACAAGAAAACAATGTAAATGCATATCTTATATTTTTCGTACTTGATTTGTATTGACCATTTCAATAATAAATTCAATCTTAATGATACAGAACATACCTGTAAATTGTTTTTTTGCGAAACGAGTGTTCGTTTAATGAACTTCAAAAATATTCAGAATTATTCATGACTTGTTTTTACCAATGCCATTTTTTTCTTTTTGTTCGACTTCCTTTGTTTTGCGCACAGCCTAGATTTGTTGTGAATATAAAAAGTCGCGAATTTTCAAATCGTCTTTATTTTTCGGGAATCCGTATGTGCGTACATACAACTTCGATTTTTGTGTTGCTTGAAATTTTTAAAGATATATTTTACAAGTATCATCATTTTTTATCGCTACTTTTGGGAATATTTGTAATTTTTCCACTGGATTGTACTTGTTATACGAATAATTATCATTTACAAGGTTTTCTTATGTAGAAAAAGTGTATTTGATAAAACATTTTAAACTCGTCTCATTTTGCTTTTATAGAAAGTTGAGCTGACGAAAGATTTAAAAAACTTCAACTGGTGTCGTTCGAGTATCAAATTGCATGATGGTGAGTTTTTGTATCATGTATTGCAATTTGAATGTTTTTTTAGAGTAATTGATCGTATTTTGTGCTAAGTGTTCCGAAATTATTTTTATACGTGATGTGTCTTATCTAACACTTCGTAAACATCGAAGAAAATCGCAGATAGAAAAATTTTTGAACTCGTTAATTCGAATTCTGTAGACAAAAAATTTCAATCCATAAATTCGTGAATCGGGAACATGGAAACTGGAAAAGTCAAGAGTTCATGAATTTAAATAACTTAATTTCGAAATAGACAAAAATAAATAAATTTGCAACTGAATCACAAGATTCTTCGAAATTTCAATTCATATAAATTATTATAAAAATGTTACCAAATCCAATTCAGACAAACAGTTTCTCATTCAATTTCACCGCTCTATTTTTTAGTTTATACGTCAAAATTATGATTTCCAATGTAAAAAAATCCATATTGCCCTTATTTCAATGACATGATGTATCACTTTTTGATTACAGGATCCAAAAAAATCCAATCGCTTACCGTTTTCCCAATTCCGAACTCTCATTCTCCTCTCCCAATCAACGCTAAATCGAAGACTGCTTTACCCAATGAACATCTAGATATAAAAAACTGCGAATTCCGCGGAATTGTTACCAATCTGATCGAAAATTTACAGCTATCCTACGCCTGTCCCTCAGTTGAAAACGAACTGTACAATATCAGTTTATCTCAGGCCGCAAAAACACTCACGAGCAACATATTTTTAATCAACATCAAATGTACAGAAGAAGCATCACGTGACGTTTTATTCGACGTAAAAATCAACAACGCATCTTCATTTCTCCAGAAAAACGAAAATTCGGAAAGTCTTCTGAACTCATAAAGATTGGAAATAGGTTTATCGAACTGCCCTGCGCTGACAACGAGGATCATGCAAACAATAGAAGGGAGCTTTAAGAGCTTGGGCTCAATCCATCAATTTATTCAATACAAGTCTTGATTTAGAGTACCCTCCAGAAAGAAATTTCGAACTGCGAATTGATTCATTTAACTTAGATATTTTGACGATTGAATCGATCAGAGAAACTGAAAATCTTGAGAATCTCAATTTCGTTAACTGCGATCTAAGAGAAATCGATCTGAAGTTTTTACTGAATCTACCAAGTTTGAAAAAATTGGACATGAGAAATAATACACTCGGGAGGATAGATGGTGGAATTTTCGATAATCTGGTCAATTTGCAGACATTGGTTTTGGCTAGGAATGGATTGAGAGAGTTGCCAAATGATATTTTTCGAAATAATAATTTTTTGGAGAAACTCGTCCTGTCAAATAATAATCTGACCATTATCACTACGTGAGTAATGTATTGCATGAAAAACAGTTATTCGAACCAGTCAAATTTCACTAATCACTATTAGTTTTTACCAATTTATTCAGCAGAAATCGGGTTACAATAAACTAATAGAAAATCATCAATTTCTACAGTAAAAACTATTGCCATCCATTTTTCCTACCAACAAATTTCCCTACATGATTATTTTGTTAGTAGAATGAGTCGTTACTATTTTGAATAGTGAAATTTGGACTAATTCGATCTAAGAGAAGAGACAATTAATAATGTGATATTATAATTTTTTCGTTACAGTGATGCATTTAAAGGGCTTGAAAAATTGCAAACACTGCATTTAGATCACAATCCTCTGGAGTACGTTGTGCTGATCGCTTTTAATCCCTTGAAAAATCTCCAACATATCGACGTTTCCGGAATTAATCTCAATGGTGGCATTCCAGCGAGTTTATTGCTAGCTTTGGAACAGTGTAAGCAACTGGAAAATATCGGTGTTTGCAAATGCGATTTGGATGGTTTGGATAGCGATGAATCTAGTAAACAGGTTAAGGAAAAGTTTTTGGGAAAATTTTTCAAGAAGAATTGTTAAGGGAGAATACGTACTTTAGTTTTCATGTATTCATCGATGTTTTTATGGTTGGACGAATATATATTTCGATCCTGAAAGAGCTTGCAGTTCGAATGTATGTTCCTTCTGCCCTTAGTTCAGTACAATTCCAGAATTTGACTTCGACTGTTCGGAAATCTTCGAAGAACATTGAAAAATTCAAATGATATAGAAATTTGGAGTTAAAAATGTACATATTTCACATTTCCATTAAAAACTTGAAAATATCGAAGTTTGGCGATGTTTGAACTGAAATGACGAAATTTAAACAGAGAGTGGTTCAAATTCTTTTGTGAATTTCTTATTTGAAAGTTTCGTGCGTATTTCATTTGAAAAATTAAAATATTCCAATTTGTAAATTCGAATCGGGTTCTTCTAATTGTAATATCTGAAGTTAATTTTTTAAATACAAAATTTAATGTGACGTCAATTTTGACGCTGTGTAGCGAATGACGAAAGCCAGTATTGTGAAATCCCAAAATTTTTACGGGACTCTGACAATTTTCGTAATTCGTAACATATATTACGTATTTTCGTAACATAGTAATATTTCGAAATTGTAGAAATACGTCAAGCCGGAAAAATTGCTTCATGTCGCTTATTATTTCATCAGAGTTTGTATTTTATATAGAACTAAACATTTTTAAGCAATAACATAATCAACGTGGAACAATAATGACGTACGTACGATGTGCGTATGAACGCTTCGTAGGAAGTGATACAAACCAATATACCATAATTTGAAAGTTCTCGATTTTCAAATTTGAATATCCATACTCTCGAAGTTCTTGAGACTCCAAATTTTTCAAGTCTGCGATTGATGAACATAATATATATATCAACTATTATTTCTGCACTTTTGTTTTATTTGCGGGATGTTGTACATTTGTCAGAATGTCGTTTCAGTTTCGAATCACGTGATGAGTTGAAAATTATTGGGTCTTTTTTTTCTTCACCGGTGGCTTGTCCACTTTTGAATACGACGAATGTTTTCTCTTTGAGGGCCCGCGGCCCGGAGAGAAGGCCTTTTTTTTGGACCCCTGAAGGGATTTTTTCGTCGCCATACTTAGACTCGCATCCAACGTCTTTGCAGCGATTCCTGCAATTCGTAGTTTTTTCCGAACAAAAACAAAATTGATCTTAAATCGATGATTTAGAGCCATGAAGACTTTCTCACTTATTCAAAAATTTGAATAGTTTGAACGTTTGTTAAACTCCAAATTATCAATTCAAGATAAATTTTAAAACCGATTGGAACAAAAAATGTACAGTGAAAAAATTTATTTAGAGTCGCATTTGATATCTGAGTATTAAAAATTCGAAAAGTGTAAAGTTTTATTTCAATAAGGTTCGTTATTCACGAATTTTAATACGAAAATGAACCTTATCGATATTTGGATTCACATTCTTTATATGTGAAGAAAGTCAGATGAAATTAAATGAAAAAACAAACAAACAAAACAAAACAAAAACAGGAAAATTTGTGTTTTGAGAGCTTCAGAAATTTTTAGAACGTTCCACTATTGCCAAATTTTTCTCCTTCAGTATCAAAAATTTTTCTGTGATACACTTTTGAGATCAAATCAAGGTTTCTACCGTGATTATTTTTCGCGATCGATTTATTGGTGAAAACTGATCGAACTTTTCGCGCCGGAGATTTCGAAAATTCTTTTTTATCTATCTCATTCGCCATTTCTCTTTTTGGAGAATTTTTCTTCTTCTTGTTTTGTTTCCGACTCGATCGCAAATTGTATCTTGGGCCTGTTCTTTCTGGTATTTCTATAGTCGAAATTTCGAAACGGCAATTTTTCAGTTCTTTCGGGACGCAGTTTTTTGGGAAGATCATTCTTTGGGTTTTCGGGGGGAAATTTGGCGCTGATTTCGAAGTACTTGGAACGTTTTGTAAAACTGAAAAAAAAACGAGAATTTTTCAAAAATGTACAATTCCGAAACTTCAGAACTTCGTAATTTCTCCAAACTTCGAAAATTCCAGAATTTCCAAAATTTCCAAAGCTTTGAAACTTCAAAAACTCCGAAAATGTCGTAACTTATCAGCTCCAAAACTTTAAAAACTTCATATTTTTTCCTTTTTCAGTAATATGAGGTTTATAAATGAATCGAGTTTTATTTCTATATGTTAATGAATTACGACTAATACAACAGCAAATTAATGCATGCTCACAAGTGGACTTCAAATTCTCTTCACGATAATTTCCATTACTGCACTCGCTAGTCGGCAAAGAACTTAGCCAATTTTCCACGTTTTTCCGAGCCCTTTTATCCGACGCATCCGAATCGTTATCCAAATCCCCCAAATCATCATTCAGCACTTTTTTATTCTACAAAAACACATAATTTTGAAAATCTCCCTGCCCCAAAAAACCACAAGTCAAAAAATCTCACTTCGCTTGACTTTCCCAAGCTCCCGAGGAATCCGGAACGAGCCATTTTGAATTTTCCTTAGTATTTTTCGTTTTTTTCGAAAATGAAACGAAATTCCCTAAAAAACTTCGATGAGATTTGACGGAGAAAAAATTTTCGTTGTTTGGATTTTGGGACGGTCGAAAATGACAGCGACTGTCAAATTTTTTTGGTTTTTGTTTTTCGCGAGTTTTGAAATTGGTTAGGAATTGGTATTTTCTATTTTTTTTTCAGGCTCAGTCCATCTGCGTGCAAATCTGCGGCGTCGAGAAAAATTTTATTTTTCTTCGGTGTCATACGATTTTTATGC
The DNA here is from genome assembly GCA_030522785.1 of Platygaster equestris. Taxonomy (NCBI): domain Eukaryota; kingdom Metazoa; phylum Arthropoda; class Insecta; order Hymenoptera; family Platygastridae; genus Platygaster; species Platygaster equestris. The sequence continues at coordinate 6,793 of JAPYZK010001565.1, read as the reverse complement.
AGATTTTTCATTCTTTTTCTTTCTGCTGCAATTTTGCTCGTGGAGGGGAGAGAGAGAATTGATAATTTTTGCGGGGCCTGAATTAAAAAAACATTTTCGTAAATATTCGTGCTAAAGAATTTAAAATTTCGGAAGATTTATAAAATATATAACGATTTACTTTATTTGTACATTCGTTTTTTTAATTAATGAGTAGATAAATTTCCGTAAATTTTTGTGTACTTTTTTTCGACATACTTTTTTGCTTTTTCCATTTTTTTGTTTCGTTTCAAATTTAGCGGATTGCGAATGCAAATTCATTTCCTTCGCCAAATTTTTCGAATTTTTCGTCATTTCTGTTTTTCCTTTTTCCGCAATTTTGTTGTGGTTCGCCTATGCAAAAATTTATAATTCACCAACAATATAATGTTTATTCTTTTTCACAACATTCGATTTTGCAAAAACCTGTTTCGCATCAACTTTAGAAATTTGATTTTCCAGTTTCTCCGTTTCCGTTTTTACATTCATCAAATTTTTTTTCTCCGATCTTGCGAAAACTCCATTAGGAGAATTTTTTTTAATGGATTTTTTTTCAAAATACGCTCCAAAGTTTTCGTCTAATTGTATTTCAAGTTTTTCCAACAAATCGACTATTATTGGTCCGATATGATTTTTGGGCGGATTTTTTTTCAGTTGGTTCATTCTCTAAAAATTGTGAATAAATATTATCTAATATTTTTACGTTATTTTTTTTTAATTCCTATTCGATTATAAATTTTTTATACAAGTGGTGATTTCGAGCTTTGGCTGTGTTTTTCCGGAAAATTTTGAGAGCTTTTTCTCTCGCAAATTTGGACTCGAGTTCCTTGGAGCGACAGACCAGCACCGACACACGGCTGGAAAGTTGGTATTTTCTGTTTGTAAATCAGCTCGAATTCGCCGGTGTTTGCTTCTTTGTTATCTCGGTGATCTATGACGACTGTGATAATTCAAATGAATAAATAATCAATTTTTATGCAGAACAAGGCAGTTTTAACACAACAATTTTTCGACGATACTAAAATTCATTTTTTACTCATTGTAAAACTCATACTTTTATTGTCTAAATAATGTATGAAGTAAATCATTTTTGAAATTTTTGATGATCATTCCAAAAGTATACACAAAATTTCTGTATACCTTTAATGGTGTCTTCTAAAACCTGAGGACACAACCTCGAAGTGACACTCGTTGAATTGCTCATGTCAGGGTGGCTGTTTATTTCGATGAGCCAAACCGAAAAATCCTATTTTTCATAACATTATTTTCATTCAAAAATGTCCTTAACTTTTTTCAACTTGTTATAAATTATGGCAAAAACAATTACTTCCATAACCATAAAATCAGCCCCATATAATTCAAAACTGTTTGCTCGTCGATCTAATCCTTCTTGACTGGCCAAAAGTACTCCAATTAATGCTTCTTTCATTGCAGGATAAATCAATTCATCGAAAACATTGCCATGACCTTGTTCCCTATTGTTAAACAATTTACGTTAACAATTTTTTAAATTGAAAATGAATCAATTTCGTCTACTTTTATATCCATGGGTTTTATTCAGTTTTCGAGTCATTTTTTCGAAACAACAACATTATTGAAGATTTTTTCAAAATGCCTGTAATCATTTTTCGGAATATTCCGAATGAGACATAAATTTCAGGATTTTGAATATATCGGTGATTTTTTGAAATTTGAAAATTACAATTTCCGGAGCTGTAAATTTCTACATTTTCCGAATTTTCTGCTCCTCAGATTTAAACGTTCAAATTGAGTATTTCAATTTCCAAATCTTCGGATTCGAAAATTTTGTAATCCTCACATTCGAATGAAAGATTGAGAGTATTCCAAATTTCCTGTCACACAAAAAAACTTCTTGTCTGATCAAACGCTGAATTGTACGACTGAAATGTCGTCAAATCCTCAAGCGGCATGAATTTCAGTAGAACAACTCAATGTATAGTCGGGCGAATATAATATACCTTTCGTTTAAACGTAAGTTTTTTTTTAATTTTGCAGTTTTGATACTTCCTCCATGCTCATTAAAATAAAAATTGAAAAAATCCTAAAAATGTCGCTATTTTCGAAAAATCAGAACATTACTCGAAAAATGAACCACTTAAAATTGAACATTAATTGAATTGTATCAAAAATTCTTCATTTGAAAAATTCACCACTTCCAGTTCACTTTACTTTTGTTTACTTTGGCTTACTTCAAAAAAACACGAAAAGTCGTAGCATCCCACATATTATCAGTAGGAAGTCTCGAGTCCCTATCACTGCAATTACTGTACTTGCACTGTATAGAATAATTGCACAGATGAATCGATTCATGAAAGTCCGACAGACTAAAGCTCTGGCTCGAAAATCTCAGGTAACTTTCCCTAATACGCAAAATTGGACGAATCATTAAATGTGTCATCAAAACTGGGTCGACCGTGATTACACGCAGTTCGTAATTGCAAATCTGATGCAAATTTCAGCCATTAACCCTGACCGTTCAAAAATTTCAGAAAGTTTGAATTATTGAGGATACATGACATGATTTGTACGAAATTGCTGTAATTACGGGTTATTATGAATTTTTATGCGACAGTCATAAATTTCTTTCAATCGATTTTTCAGTCCCGAAGATAAAAAATTTCAAATTGTTGGGTCATCAGACAATTCTGTTTTTTATCGTAAAGAGTTGGTAAAAAAATGTTGACGTATCGAAACTTTGTAAATGCTTACACTTTTTTAAAACGTCTTAGAATACTCATAAATTGTATTTTCCATAAGTTAATTTTGTTAATATATTCAATATACTCATAAATTTATCCAAAAATTCAGGAAAACTCACTTAAAACACCAAATCGTCAACGGCATAGTCCGCGTGAGCAAAAACCACTGTCTAATATCGAACTTTGTGTTATAAATCAAAAAAGGTCTTTCTGTAAAAAAATATTCCACCGTAAAAATGCATATTATAGTCAATAATAGTTCCAAAAATAAATTACCAATGTATTTTTGCACCACGTGTCGAGCTTCAGTCTTATTAACAGGATTTACTTTCGTTAAGATATCCTGAAAATTATTCATCGCAAAAATTCCGCGTCCCCGCGATTTATTTCCTGGTTTCACAATCCAAACATTCATGCAACCGTCCATTTCTAATTGAGGCATAATTTTTTTCATTTTTTGAATTATGTTGGTGGCGGCCAGAATATACTTCTACGAATTTTCGAAAAAATGTAACTTTCTGGTAAATTACCAATATGCCAGCGAAAATTCCAGCTATATTAAAAAGCTCCAATTTGCGAAGATTTTGCATATATTTATGAAACTTAACATTTTTGATATACTGGTGAGAATTTTTATGGAACTCACATGGAAAGGGACATTATTTCGCGCGAAGATCCCCTGTTCTTGAACAATTTTGTAGTACCATTCCAAAAACCTTTCCCAAGAATAACCCCAAACTCTTTCTATTTCCTGATCGATGTCTTCGTGCGACTGGCTGTCAATGTAATCGCTGCATCTTTTTAGGGCGAATTCTACAGCTTTTAGTGGGATCGTTCCTGTTTGGGAAATCATGGTTTCTTCGCCTTCTTTCGCTGATTTTTCAACGAGCCATTTAAGGAGACTCGAGCATGCTGTTATTCTTTTAGACGAAATCTCGATTAAATTATTTTGTAGTTTTCTAGGTTACGAATCAATTTTCGTATGTTTTACGAAAGTTCACTTCCGTATTTATAGACAAAATTTTCGATAAACACTGAAAATCTTTGGTTCGATGTTGAAATCGTGAAGTGGGTGATGATGATCAGCCATGTTGAATTTTTAGGTAATTTAGTCATTGTCCACTCGATGATTTTTGATAACGATAAGGCTTTAAATGTTTTTTGTAAAGGTAATCTAATGGAGACAGTTTGAACTCGTTTTTTGGTGAACTGTGTAATCGATTTTGACGATTTTGATGCAATCAGCAATTTCTTTTGTACCTGAAATCTTCAATAAACGCGTGTAATTGGTCGTTTTGGCCGATATTGTAACATCGGGGGAAAGAAACTGTTGAAACTCCTGGTTCATAATACCACATACATTGCCTCACATTTGCGCATAGTCCGATCTAGAATTTTGAATTGTTCACTAATTTTCCGTTTAACGTTATGAAATTCCCCGAAAATTTCGATAAATCATTGAATGAATGGAATAGATGTCAAAATTTTCGTTCTTTCTAATTAGAAGTATAAAAAATAATTCCGGAAAATTGAGTTTCGAATTTTCAAAAAATTACTTTCGACGTAAAACCAGCTCTGCAATATCTATTGAAAAGCGTCAATTTGTTCTCCTGATTCGGCCATCCAGGAAATTCCATACCAGTGTTCCACAAAAAATCCACCATATGGTTGCTCAACATTCGCGAAATCAGAAATTTCTCGTTTTGCCGGTCCAACAAATCGATTCCAGCTAAAAGTTGCTCCGGACTCGAATCAACATTCAAATGTGGATCAACTTAAAACGAACGTTTTCGTAATTATTTCGTGATTTCGATTTGGATAAATGAACTTTACCATTTTTTTTGTACAACTTTTCACACCATCCTCGTTTCAACAAAGCTTCGCGAACCACGCGCGCTTTTCCGTAAATCATGAAAGTTTTGTTTTTCTGAATCGCCTCTTGAACCAATTTTTTTATCTCCGAAAATCGGTCGTTTATTTCCAAATTCGCTAAAATTTTTATTTTTTTTGTAGTTCAACATACACGAAAAACGTTTTCTGTCTGTGGCGGCAATAAATTTATTTGCGACAGCAAAAAGTTTTTCTTGTTGAGAAAGAATAATTATGAAAAATTGTGTAGAAAAGATGTACCTTTTTCTTTTTTTCTGTTTTCGCCGTCATTTTCTTTTTCATCCGCGATTTTTCCGAAATTCGCCGTACTTTTGTCCGAAACTGACATTTTTTACACTTCCTAAATTTAAACAAAATGTATGATTATTTGAGAAAAGTTTAACTCTTTCGTAGGAAAAATGATTTTATGTTCTTTTTTTTTTTTAAGGCAGTGTTGAAGTTTGTCGAAGTACTGAATGAAAATCGTGAGTAAATCATGTGTTGATACCGAAGATTTGGAATTCCGCAGGCGCGAGTTTTGGGGATAAAAATTGGGGTTAAGGCTCACCAGCGTACCAGGTACCTATTGCGAAGAAAGTAAGAGCAAGTTTACTCAACCCTTTCATGCTTTCATGACCCACTTTTCATGTATTCGGAAAATCTCATACTTTGAAATATTTTAGTTATAGTTAATAATATACATTAACCGTTTTTAACTGTAGGTACTGCAATTTAAGGTTTTAGTGCATTTTTTAATTCATAATCAAACAGAAAAAAAATAGATACAGCATTCATTTCTAAGCGCACGTTGAGTTGTACTACTGAAGCGATCTTCAGCAACAGTGGCGGACAATACTATTGCCTTCTCTTTCTCACCAAACAATTGCTTCTATGAATGAGAAAAGGACAGTTGCGTAGTTCTCTGGCTACTCAGCAGTGCAATTTTCAGTAGTACAGCTCAGCGTACGTTCGGACATGAATGTTATACTTCATTTTTTTATACGGAATTTTTTTTTAATTTTTAACTTTTCTGGCATTGATTTCGTATGATTGAATATTATCATTTCAATCCGCTTGTTCATTTGTCTGGGTAATCGTAAGTGATATCAATTTTATAATCACTGTAAAATATTCCGAGAAAATATATAATCTTTGAATTGTGCATGTTGGAACTTTCCGAAATTCGGTGTTGTATTTCGACTTTCATAATTAAATTCCAGGTAGTAGGATGAAAAGTACTCGGCAAAATTTTTTCATACTTCAAAAGTTCGAGTTTTCAAAATTTTCAATTTTTTGATGTCAAATTTACATATTTTATAATCGTTCGAAAATTCTTATCTCACGCCGCGCAAACTTTTGACATAAACTGTTCTTGAAGTGCACTCGAATAGTTTACGAAGTACCTACATTCGTTCCGGTTTCATAATCTAGATTTTCAGAGCACGCGAATCCGGAAATTGTAACACTCTCGTTTTAATCTTGCAGGAAATCGCAAAATCTCAATCATAGATCAATGCTTACTTAATTACGTGCAAATTGTCTAACCTTCGTGTTTTTGTTGTCAAGAATATTTCACTGTTTAATTTATAGTACTTGATTAACTAATTAAAATGTATAATAATCTATGTTAACACGAATTACCGGTCAAAAAGTCTTGAAGTTGTGAATAATGAAAATATAATACTTGGAATTTATCAAAAGTCTAGACTGTTTACATTTTTAATCAGTTTTTTGTCATGCTTTTGTTTCGATGTCAAACTTCATTTAAATATTCCCGCGCAAAATAGTGTGGGAAGCACTGATCTGTAAAATACATTGGATAGCTGATAGAATAGGTGGGGATGTCCCCAATTGAACGTCGCCATTACATGTACATATAGATATACAATACAACGTTCTTGGTCGGCCATTTGTAAGTATTGGGACAGGACATGCGCGATAGAGCGGCGCGAATTTTAAGATCAGTCATTTACCCCGTGTAAATTTAAATGTCGCGCTGATTTAACGCGCATGTCCTGTCCGAATACCTATAAATGGCGCCGTCCCATTGGGGCAGGGGTATGACACTCTCTTTGAAACGGTGACCTACTAATGTCCCGATCGGAACTAAACCGCCAGGGGCGCTGACCCGATGTTGCCCGAGAGAAAAGTATCGAACCTCTCTCTTTACGCTCTCGATTGGTCCT
>JAPYZK010001564.1:0-17866 GCA_030522785.1 Platygaster equestris | reverse complement strand
GCGCGTCAGAAGAAACTAGGGTTCGGAGCTGTAAAGTCGAAACGTGCTTAATAAAAGTTGTGAATTAAACGGACTCCAAGTTTTCATTCTTCGAACTATTGAGGAATCCAACAGTTTTTTCTCTGATAAATTTGATTGTTATCATTTAAAATCCTTTCCCCCACTGTGTCAGTGTGCACTCACACCTCTTCATGAACTTTCAACTTTCGCTCGAACAGTTGGAGAGTTTGACGTTTCAATATATTTATGTCGATCAGTCACTCGTCTGCCATCTTATTATTGCTGGAAACAAGATGGCGTTAACGCCCAAATTATAAATGTGTTTTGTTTATAAATCGCTATATTGCTGTTGGAAAACAATATAAAAATGACAAGTCAATAATTAGGAACACTATTGAAGTGACTTATGTAATGTCGTCGGGGTAATTTACGACATACGCAGGATCTCGTTGGCACTGCAGATTTTTGTCGACTCCACTCATCGTCACGTTCCAAAGGAAATCACGGAAAACAGTAGTGCTTTTCAGAGTTTGAATAAAATCACTTTCTTACATCTCGGATACAACTGAACAACCGTCGACTTACATGCTAGCATATTCATAGGAGGAAGAAGGTGCTCCTACCCTTGATGGTGGGAGTAATGCTCCGATGCCATATTCGGCCGTCTCACGATGATCTTATCCAATTTAGAACTATTTAATTTTGGGAATAGAATATATTCAAACGCGATAAAGGAGATATTTTAAGAGGGATATTAATTAAAAGGTAAATCGGGGCATTACACTTATACATAAGTCGCGATATCCCCGACATTTGCGTAAACGTTCCTTCCACCCACCTGTGAAATAAGTAAATTGGCCCATGGGAGAAATACTCACTTCTCCCATGGGTTGGATTTACTTCTCTCGCACGTTGGATTTACTTCTCCCATAAGTGGGTATTCCTCCCAAGCTGTACGTCAACAATCATATTTTACACTCTCAGCAGGGCCCTGAAATTGCATATTTCTTGCGGGCGTTGAATAAATCATAAAAAAATGTGACTTCCTAAGAAAAAGGCATTTCTGAAATCATGAATTTCCGGTATTTTTGGGGTATGATTGTGGTATAATTTTTGTATAACTATATTCAAATTATTTTAAAATTTTATTATACCACAAAAAAATTAACTATTTATTTATTCGAAAATAACATTTTTTCACTTTTGGTGCTTATCCTCAAAAATTAAGGTATTTTCAGTATTTCAGAAAATTTTAACATTCTGGAAAATCGATAATCCCGAAAAATTCGTTGGATAGAATAATCTTCTAAAAATGTCCAAAAACTCGATAAAGTCATTCGAAAATACAAAACTTTTCTGTATTTTTAGGTATAATTTGGGTATGACTATACCAAAATTATACTCAAATATTATACTCAAAAAATACTCAAAAATTTCTTCATTGAAAAATGGTGATATTATATTTTCCAAGCTTTTTCTGAGGATTTTAGAGTTTGAAATTTTCGAAAAATCTAGACAATTCCGAAAAATTGATAAGACTGAAGAATGTCGAAAAAGTCATTCGATTAACAAAACTTCTTGATATTTTTTCATCAAAAAATGAATTTCTTCCATTTTTCGAGCTTTTTCTGGAATATCAAGAAATGTTCGGAAAGTTTGAAAAATTCGGAAAATTTATAAGACTTTAAAATCTTCCACAAACGTTCAAAATTTCCAAAACTTTAAAACATCCTGAAAGTTACGAAATTCCGTAACTTCCAAACATCCAAACTAGGAAATTATTTTAAACTCCCAAAAAATCCTAAACTTGGAAATTTCCAAAACTTTCTACAGTAGACTCCCTTTTATGTCGACGATTTTCTTCCGGACATGTTGACTTGCAACTTCTTCTTTTACCTCATCACGATAAAGTTAGCAGATGAAAGAACGCTTGAATTTTCAGGAACCAATGAAATAATTTATCTCTGTACTCCCTTTAATCTGACCAACCGGACGATAAGGACTAAAAATCAACATAAACGAATTTTATACGTTCCGAGCCACTTAACATAAACGAAAGTCAATTGTATTCCCTTCCGGATATCTTGACATTTGACTCCTTCTCGCTTCCCACCACGATCAATTCAACAAATGAGAGAAAGGTCAATTTCGCGGGAACCGCGGAAGTGACGTCACATTGAGATCATTAAAAAATCGAAGTTTGAAAATTTATTCGGATAAACGCATGGGAACCATACTTACAAATTCTCTTATTTATTTGGGAAACTCCCAAACGCGACGTCACAAAAAGCGATCGAATTGAAGTCACGGCGACGTCTCTGGTTTTCTGGGCAGTGAACTTGAGTCTCTGAATTTGAGCAATTTGAGTCTCCAAGTATAGTCAACTTCGAATACACAGTCTCGCTAAAAATAAAGTAAGAGCTCCGACGGACCAGAGTAGTTACATATACCTTAGGGGCTGTTCATTATTTACGTAAGGACGAGGGACGGGTGTAGGGGGTCCGAAGGATACTTACGCCTTCCTTACAAGAGGGGAGGGGTAGTTAGCAAACCTCACGTGAGGATTCGAATATGCGAAATTCTACATAAAATTCCCAGGATAAATGCATTCATTAGAATAAAAATTTTTTTCAGAATTTTACGTAAGATCTAAGTGGAGGGGGGGAAGGGGTAGTAATCTTACGGAATCCTTACAAAGGGAAGAGAGGGGTCAACATTTTGGCAAAATTTCCTTACGTAAATCATGTACAGCCCCTCATCTTGAATACCAAATCCGTGGTCGGAATTCGGCCAACTCGTCCTGGTTTTTTGAACTTCGAAAACATCGTTTTTTCTGTTATGTATTTTTATATTGTAAGATTCGTAAGACATGAAATGAAAAAACAGTCATTATTTTCGCATTTTTGACCATGAAGTCGGAATGAACGGCAAAGAAATATAGACATAGACGTTTTCTTGTTTAGTTCGCTGGGCCGACCACTTTGAGGCAGGGAAGGTCGGTGTACTAAGTTCCAAGACCCTTGTACTCCACCGAAAAAAGTGGATGTTCTGACAGACCGGACAAGTTGATAAATCTATGGATTTTTCGAGTTGGTGAATCCAAATCTGAGATCGGAATTCCACAATCGGCCACTGTTTATTTTCTAACCTCGAAAAATATACCTTCATTGATTTTCCGTATATTATAAAACATATGATGAAGGATAAATCAGTGCAAGTTTGTTTTGCAATTCTGACAGGGGATCAACATTAAGCAGTTGGAAGTACAGTAGACTTACATTTATGTTCACTGGCTCGGAACGTGAACATTTATTCATGTTTATTGATCACTCTTATCGCCCGATTTATCAGATTAAAGGAAGTGACCGAAGAAATTATTTCATTGACGAGGAGTCAACATAAGCGAAAATCAACTGTACAGTATACATGCTTTGTAACTACAACTTTTCATCATTTTCAAAAATGTCTCTGTTTTAACGTAAGACAAGGGAAAGGGTAAGATCACAACTCATGTAACATAATGTGACATGAGAAGAAAGAAGTTCAAGAATTGCAGAAGAAATGTGACATTAATGGAAGCTTCCATTGATATTCTTCTCACTTGATCTTGATTGACAGTGTAATAGATTCAAGTTTCCAACTGATGACCTCTGACTAGCTCTCAATGAGAATGCATGTAAGAATTAGTGGTGTGAGAATATTCGATAAATATTAATACAATCAATAATGACTTCATCTCGATATTATCGATATCGACGATCAAGTTATCGAATATTGAGAAAAGAACACTCAATGAATGGATGGGCTGAGTGACTATTTGAAACTTGATGTTCCGGAACTTATTTCAATCACTGAGTTTCAAAATCGAACATTGGATTCCAATTTTCAGAACTGAACTTCCAACTTGACGTTTGAAAATATAACTTCAAGTTTCAACTTCTAAAACCCCAGTGGAGACTGAAACTTTCGAAATTGAATTTTGAACTTCAACTGTCAAAACTAAATGTTTTACTCGAAGTTTCTAAATCAAACTTTAACCTTGAACTTTCGGGATGAATTTTTGAACTAGAAGTTTTCCGAATTCAACTCCAAACTAGAAGTTTCAGAACGGAACTTGAAACGTAAAGTTTAGGAATCAAGTTACATACCAACTTGTAGTTTCTAACTTGAACTTAAGGCTTCAAGTTCTGTTGCTTTTACAGTTAGTTGTACAGGAACTTGTAGTAAAAAGTCAAATCTCGAAACTTCATGTAGAAAGTTGATTCCGGTAACTTCAGACATCCAGACAGTCCAAAAATCAATGCTGAAACTTTGGGTTCGAAGTTCGATTCCGAAACTTCGAGTGTAGAATCAACTACCAAAACTTGAAATTTGAAGTTTAACTCGAAAACATGAATGACGAGTTTAAGTTTGAAAATTTCAATTACACTCTTTGATTCTAATACATTAATTTTGAAGTTCACATCGAATAATTTGAATTAGATGTTCAGTTTAGAAACTCCACCAAGTTCCCTTACAAAATTTGGATTTCAAAGTTTAACTTCAAATCTTTAAGTCTGAAGTTTCATTCGGAAACCTTGAATTGAAGGTTACATTCCAAAGCTCCATGTCAAAATTTGAATTCGTTAACTTAAAGTTCAAAGTTCAGTTCAGAAACTGCTCGTTTGATATTAGCTTTCGCAACTTTAGGTTCGAAATTTGATTTGGAAACTCGAAGTTGCGAATGCAATTTCGAAACTCTCATTTTTCACTCTTCGATTCCGAAACTTCACTTTTTAGTTTTTTTACGTAACGTCAATGTAGAATTCAAATAGAAGTTGTATGGTAGGTTAATTAGAAAATTGTACGACTAAATCGTATGAAATGGAGAACAAGAATGAAATGTATTCGATGCAGATCCCTCGTTTCCATATTATAGGCAAAATATTGATACTGATGTCCCAAAGTCAATTATGATCGATAACGATTTTTGTCAATAATTCACTCACATAGACTAAGAATTCGTGTATTACGGAGTCATGGTTCTAGATAAAGGATGAGTAGTCGAATTAGATTCTCCAAACACACTTTCATAAAACGAGAATAGTGTGTACTACAATATGATAGAAGCTGTTACAAGTACTGGAAGACGTTGATTGCAATTTAACTTGAGGCAGATTGGGGTTAGACTTACAACAAAAGTCATAATCAATTATCGAGGTAGTCGTCTCTTAAAAAATTGAACATGACGTGCTCAAAACAACTTGTATTTGAAATGCATACAATATAACTCACAGTGAAACTGTGGTCCAATTTTGTTTAATAAACGTTCATTTTAAGCTTCGATAAGCGCTGTATGCAGTTATATTCGTATATTTTCTGCCTAGACTAAGGCTACGTCGTAACTGCACCTATCAGGGTCCTCATCATTCGTTTTCATAATTACTTTGACTTTGTATCGCTGGTTTTCGCTGTAACCTGGGGGCATCGGAATAGGCTCCCAATTATCAGTACTAGGTTTGAACCATGCTAACCATGCATTAAAGAACGCATTGTCTTCAGGCTGCATCAAATCACCTCCTTCAGTCTCCCGAAACTGAAAAAAGGTTTTGCAATCGAGTATTATCTGAGTAACTTATTCAGGACGTACATGTGTAGATCAAATGTTTGGACCATATTCCTTGTAGACATGATTACATACGCACTTTGCAGACACGATGTAAACAGTGTCATACGCACATGTTCACGTGAACTTTACATGCCAGTGCGTCCGCACATGGATGTGAACTTCACATTGACTGTTTACACTGAGTTTACGTGGAATTTATGTCAACTGTCTCGATTTCTGGGCTTTAATTAACATTGAGGATGTGAACTGTTTACATAAACTGTTTACGTGGAGTTTATACGAACTTTACGATTAATTTGTGTAAATTGCTTACATAAACGAGTATCGCAGAATACCCAAATTTGCAAGACCTTCCGAAACTCTTAAAAGTCCCCAAATTCTCGAAATTTCCAACAATTTCTATTTCCTTGAAAAAGTCTTCAAAATTCTCAAGATCCCCGAAATTTTTGGAATTTTCAAAATTATCAGAATGTATGAAATTCTAAAAATTCGGGAATATTTCTGAAACATTCCAAAAAATTTGAAACTTTCCAAAATTCCGAAAAATTTGAACATTTCAACATTTTGAAGTTTCCAAAAATTGCTGGAATTCAAAAGATTTCCAGAATAATTTATGTTTTCATGATATCCAAATTTTAAGAAATCCCAAAAATTTCAAACAATTCCGAAACTCTCAAAAGGTATGAAATTTTCAAAATTTTTAACAATTTACATTCCTCAAAAAATTTCGAAAATTTTTTAAAATCCCTGAATTCTTAAAATGATAGAAATTATCAGAATAAATGACATTCCAAGAATTTTTTGAATTTCTAAAATTATCCCAAATTTCCGGAAAATTGATTAAAAAATTTATAGAAATTTTCCGAACTCAGACAAATTCTAAAATTCTTGAAATTCTTGAATTCTTGAAATACTGTAAACGTTTCGACACCCTGGAAATCCAAAAATTTTGAAAAATTCTCGAAATTCATCAAATTTAAAAGATTTTCGAAGTTTGCAGAATCCTGAAATTGCGAAGAATTACGAAATTTTCAAAATTTCCAACAACTTTCATTTTTTTATAATTTTTGATCATTCTAAAAATCCCTTAATTCTCAAAAATTTTGAAATTGTTAGAAACGAGAAAATTACAAAAATTCTTGGAATTTCTGAGACTTTCCAATATTTTCACCAATTTCTAAAATTTCAACAAATTCGCGAATCCTGGAAATTTCTGAATTTTCTAAATATTCAAAAGGTTACAACATTTCAGAAAATTCGAAAATTATTGAAATTCATGGAATATTGAATTAAAAAATTACAAAGTTTCAACACGTAAAAATTTTTTGAAATTTCCAAAACTTCCCTGGTAAACCTCTAACCACTTAGATAGATGGTTGGTGGGTGGTTACTAGGTGGTTGTCAAGTGGTCAATATTTTCTTGCGTAAAAAATCATCAAAAATGAATTTTTCCGATAAAATTGTTAATTATTGGTGATTTTCCTATTTGATTTGGGCGAAATACAGCACGAAATAGTCTAAAATAATACTAAGACTTATTTATTTTAGGGTAAATTAGCAGATTCTACATTATCGACAGTTATATGAGAATTAATAAATATCTGTATTTTATTAGACTTTTACGCTGTATTTTGCCCGATGATAATCAGGAAATGAGCAAATAAGATGAATTTCAGTGTAAAACTGACATTTTGATTAATTCTGTAGGGAGGAAATATTAGCCACTCGACAACCACCTAGTAACCACCTAGCATACCACCTACTAGGTAGTTAGAGGTTTACCAGGGTTCGAAAATTTCCAGGATTTGTGAAATCTTCATGATTCTTGAATTTCGCAGAATCCTACATTTTTAAAAATCCCTCAAAGTCTTGAAAGTTTGAAAATTTCTGAAATTGTACGATTTATGAATTATAAACTACTTCATTCTTCAAATATATAGTTGCATTTCTCATAAAATATCAGACACCAGAAACACAGTAAATGTCTGCTACGGTAGCAGGGGCCTTGGGCAGAGTATAGTTTACGTAAACATGTCTACTATGGATTCAATCGAATGAACTGAATTGAAAATGGTCATCTGCTGACGTTCATGGTGAAAATGCGCTTTCCATATACTTACCGTCGGCCAAATTACAGGACCTTCATGTAGCCCAACGTAATACGGGATAGAACCGCCGTCAAGTGGACTTGCTCTCGCAAATTGAAATATGCATGGACCGCCTTGCAAATAAGATTCCGGATCTAGAATATCGCGACCCTCGTACATAATCTTCAACTTGTTATTCGATGTTGTTTGTGGTTCCTAAAATTTAGTAGAATGTAAAGGTGACGTTCATCGCTCCAACAGGCCCATACGCAGCTAATCCGCTCAAAGGATAAGTTTTGGCTTTTGTTTTAGCATACATTAGTTAATACAATTTTGAACTTTTCTTTCAATCATTTGAAAATAATGTGATTATTACATTTCGTTATGTTAATTCTCATATTTTCCGCTTTATTGATTTTTAAAGTGAAAGAGTTATCAGCTCTCAAGCCTTCGGAAAATTTTCTAGCATTTTCGGGAATTGTGACAACTTTTTATTATGGAACTTGGACTTGCGTCGGTTTTTTTGTCTCCTGGAATTTACAAATTAGATAATCCGAAAATTCTGTAGTTCTTTTAGGGATTTTTAAAGTTCATTCTGGATTGTAAAATGTTTCACATTAAAAAATGGAATTTTCAATTTGATGGGATTTGAAAATTCGAAATCATCAAATTGAAAAATGTCCAATGTGCCTTTCATTTTTGTAAATTTTTGAGATGAAACTTCAATCAAAAGCATCACATTTTTTATGCTTTTTTAATTCCCAAGTTTGAGTATTGAAATTATTGTAATTCATTATCGTTCTTTGTTCGTTTTTAGTTCTTTTGAGTAACTTTTACATTTTGAACATTCAGAAAGTATGAAATATTGAGATGTAAGTTCATGTTCCTTCTCGAAATTCCTTGTTCCTGACATAATAAATCCTTGGATTCTCCGGAAATTTTAGTAATCTTTCTGAATTCTCAGAAGTTTTCGAGAATTTTGAAATTGGTTACGGAGATCTAAAAAAGGACTTTTCTACTAGATGTGTATGTTTTTCGCGTTTTTCAATACTTGCAGAGCGGCCCTTAAGTTCCGTTTTTTGATCGATGCTTCCGCCGCGGGACAAAAAACCTACTTCTAAGCTTCAGGGCAAAAAACCGTAGTTTTTTGCCCGCTTCTAATTGAAAGTAGGCTTTTTCTCCCTCATCTCAAGCATTGCTCGAAAAACGGAACCTTAGGACCGCTTCTCTTGGTATTAAAATGATACTTAAATTATACACATGTGGTAAAAAATTACGTCCATGCCACGGGGCATATGTTGGACTTTTACTCGATTGATGTATTGGTACTCGTCAAAATGTCAAACTTTTGTCCCTTGGTGCGGAATATACTATTTCTTCACACCCTAGCTTTTCGTGACTTAAGAAACTGTGATTTCCCGTTTATTATTTATTATTTGTTGCGTATGATAATCGGTACTACAAAAAGTACGTATGCTACATTTTTTCGCGTATAAATATCTCTTTCTTCATGATAAAAAAATTTTACCGATAGACAGGGTGGAGCCCCCAAAACACCTATTGTGCACACGGGCCTGTGATCAAATACTTTTCTGCTGCAGAATTATACAAGATTTTGGAATTATCACGAAAATAATTCTGGATACATACCTTATGTGTGCGGTTGATCAAGTTTTTTCCTTGCGAAGGTAATGACTGTATTTTTGAAGTTTCCATTTGGACGAAGTTTTTATTTTCTTGTATTGATGTTACTTCTTCATGAGAAATCACTTAACTGACGTTGCCAAAGTTACATTGAGTAATTTATACATATTGACGAAACAGTCAATATTTTTTTATGGGTTTTCCGAAAATAAAAATTATGCTGGATAATGCGTGGGTTTTTTCGTTGGAACAAAACGTCAATTTTCGGTGTGCACTCGTTACGTTTTCGGATATGTCTTCCGGAAATACAATTAAAGTTCATTGACACAGCGCGGTTGATGAAATATTTTACGGAAAATAAATTGTGCAGTATCATAATACTATAAAAATCTGATGCGTGATAAAAAAGCCATAAAAGACGAGATATGTATTACCAGATCCTCAAAAAGGTTGCACAGTTTCGATTATATATACTGGAATTCAGGTTTTATTTCGAAAAAAAATGGATAGGATTTTATCAAAATTAAAACAAAAATTCTCAATGAAAATTACACTGTAATTTCGATATCATTTCGGTTTAAATCAAGTATATGACGTGCGCCCTAAAAATCTTAGTATGACTATCATTGAATCATAATCGAGTTGCTAAAAGTGAGACTACTATTTTTCGGCATATGTGCCTATAATTAAACAAGAGAAAATATTCGATGATCTATTTAGAATCATGAAACAATCAATGTTCGTCCAATCTGACAGCATACGTATGACGAATATTGTTTTATTCAACGTGCCCGCGAGATATATGTAATTTCGGGGCCCTGCTGAGACTGGGGAGAATAATGAACTACATGATAGTTAACGTATAGTGTAGGAGAAATACACCAACCCGTGGGAGAAGTACACACCAACAAGTGTGTACTTCTCCCACGGGTTGGTGAAGAGAACATTTACGCAAACTTCGGGGATATTGCGACTCATAAATCACTTTGATGTTGTTCTCAGCTAGTTCACTTTTCATTTTAATATTGTTTTTCCACAGAAATATAGTGATTTGTAACAAAAAAATAGTCATATTTTGAACCTCAAGTCAACGTTTAAAATGTTAACACTTGTTCACAGCGCTGATGGAAATAAGATGGCAGACGAGCGACTCGACATATATCGAAACGTCGAACACCCCAACCCTAACCTCAAAATTACAAAACTGTGTATTGCTGCAATGTTTTTGTTGTTGATTACGAAAGTGTCGAATACAGTAATCCGAAGAAAGTCGGAGTTACGAAGGCAATGATTAGTTTTCGACTCCCTGAAGTACGTAGCAAAGCTCTAATGGCGATTATTATTTCCTCCCTTCCCAGCTGGCCCCAAAATCACATATCCCTCGCGGTTGTTAGATGAAGTATTATGTGCGACTATTGGTCGACGAAGAGTATTCCATTCGTGTATTACTGCACTCGCTACTCTCGTGCAGCAATTCCCGCTCATGAATTCTTCTACTTCTCCCACTAGTCGCACAATATACTAATCATAAGCGAAAACAGCAAGAACAGTCACGACGATAGAAAATGTCATATTATTTTGATCCATCTTGATGATATCAATGGTCTTAAACGTGTAGAAAAAAATTCTGAATCGCACTAATATCGAGTTCTCTTGTTGATAAAACGTGGAATTAATGCGGTTATGTAATTTATAGCGAAACCTCTATTTTCATGGAAAATGAGGTCATGTCAGGTATTTATGTATTTGAAAAAACTACATAGCTGCACTTTTTTCGCGTTATAACAGAGGCAGTATATATTGTCGCAACTTTAGATTTTTTACGGACATGTCCGACCATATCATACATTAAAATTGATACAAATATGACATTTGAATGGCGAACAATCAAAAGGGCGTAATCTGCATTCGCTGTGAAGCTTATTTTTTTTATATAATATCATAAAAAAATGATCCTTTTCTCAAATGTGGATTACGCCCTTTGGATGATTCGCCCTCTATCTCCTATCGTCGTGATTGCATTTCTGTTTTCGCTCATAAAAGCAATATTTGTTATGTTTATATTGTCAGATGAGGCGAATAATGATTAATCCATGATTCTTGACAGACCTTAGGATGTTTTCTGTCGTTTTAATATACTTATACCGGAAATAGAATTATGACTTTTGGTAACTTTATTATGACTCCATTATGATTTCATGAAGTCATAATAGGATCGTTAGGAATATGATCATCTACAAAAAAAGCTTTAGTACATATTTTCTCGGTATGGGTAGACTCTACTTGAAGGAAAAACATTTTCAAAACGTTCCACCTATACCCATGTTAATTTTTACGAGAAAACTTCTAGTGTTTCATCACTTAAGACACTATAATACAGGAATTCCATTCATCTCAACTTCCGTTCACCTAAACATCCGTTCATCTGAAGATTTTTGCACGTTCATCTGAAATCCAGCTTCCCCTATTCCCTCCAATAATTTAACGCGAAAACAGATCCGGGGAATGTGATTAGAGAACAATATTCCTTGCGCCCTTCTCTCAAAGTGACAGCCAAGGTAACTTTAAGAAATCCCCTCGTAGTGGCGGGGATTTCCCTTGAGTTGAGCTGAACGAATGTTTACACCGCGAAATAGTTGAGACAAATGGAAGTTTCCTGTATGTACATTTAATTATTGTCACAAGAAAAAATTTGTCCCGGGACTCGAATGTGAAATTGTTCTTGAATTCGATGTTTTTGATGTTCACTTATAACACTGTCTCTCAATGTCACACTCCCTCAACATATAGGCGATGTGGGATATTTTATGGACGACCCCAGTTATATTTATGGAACGTGCCGAGAATATAAAAAAGTCATTCCTTTTTGTTACTGATAATACGTTTATTCAAAGTCAATGATGCGATCGCCTGTATCACATTTCGTCGCGTGTTGCAAAAGTCAACCAAGTCATGGACAGTTGTAACAACAAAAGTTCAACTTGACATACAAAAGTACCGCTAACGAAGTCACGCTTGTATGAAATATAGCATTAAAAAACCAACTTCACCGTTGATTCTGATATATACTTCTGTACATTTCATCACAATTTTTATATCACATGTTTGCTTCAACGGTGCGAAAAAACATTAGAAAAAAGAAGCAAGGAGAATGAAGGGCTTTCGTCACAGTTCACTAGGTTCGTTGAAAGGCTGAGAAGAGACAATTTTGTTCCGATTTTATTTAAGAGTACATACATATGTTTACATGAACACATAGCAGAACAGAATCTTCAAAACGACACGATGCAGCTTAAAATGCTCAGTATATAAGTGAAAAAAAAATTTCCGCCATGACTAATAAAAAAAAAACGTACAGATAAATAAACGCATACATGTATGTACCTGAAACGTGTACGTTGAAAAAATTACTGCACTATCCTCATATTTCCTTCACGCCTTTCAACCTCTAATCTCTTTCTCTTTTAGTCACTAACCAGTAGGCTTGTTTTTGAGCTTCTGAAAACTTGATAAGCTTCACTTTTTCATCTATACGTGCTCATATGACATCTATATCGCACTGGAAATGAATTCATTAAATTGTAAAATCAAACGCTACACCCATATTATGTGATTACCCTTCGGAAGTACCAGTTTGAAAATTTCCAATTCGGACTTTCAAAGCTGGGAAACGTTGAGAAAACATGTGCATGCACCGAAAAATTTCTAAAATTCGTCAGCATTATCCAGAAACTCTGAAGGTTTGTTCTAAGTGGATGTAATCATCGTCCTCAACGTTCAATAAGTTCATCATGTACGCCGAATTCTAATCGGGAGTTACTTTATTTCTTGCAAAAGAAGTCGCGCTTGCGCAGTAAATTGATAAGATTTGTCTGACCGCAGTCAACGCGTCAATGTTTACATTTTTCGTTGCACCACGACACGTAAGTACTGCCTACTGTATTATTGTTTTTCGGTAAGACTTTGATAATAATTTAGTAGCCCTGCCTTTGCTAGAGTATATACTTGATAATCGATGAAATAGTTGTTCTAGTACCAGGAAGCAATAGTAAAAAATAGTGTTTGGGATTTTGACTAGTTGTTCTTGCGTAACTGGAATCCTCGCGTTGCTCCAAGCGGCACGTGGGATTTTGGGGGCCACGGATTAGATCCACTTTCATTATACCCCCCTCTTTCGGTAAGCCCTGGGTCCGAGGCGGGCCTGAGAAATGTGTGTCATCGGGACGCGTAACTATCACGAAGTTGCTGTCACGCGGATCGAGACTTGCGAGATCCGGTCCGTCTCCTACGTGTTTTTGAGCGTTGTCGTAGATCAATCGTCCGTATTAATTGAGAGTGTAATTCTATTGTGAACAGGTGCAACGCTGAGCATGTGAATTGCTACGAAACAAAGATGTGTACCAGTGTGAGCGGGCCCGAGTTCGCCCAAAGGCAATTTAGCTGGATGTTTCAGGTATTGGGTGGTTGCAAGCTGTGCGCTATATAGAGGGTGCTTTTGTAAGATCTGAGACCTACGATCGTATAATGTTACATGCGCATCTTTGTGTATTTTTCTGACTTAATTGTGCTATTCAGTGCACTATCTCAATCATAACTTACTGGTCTCATATTGTGATGGTACACGTTAAATGGCGAATCATTCAAGTCTTTTTTCATTCGTTTCCAAAGCTCCCGGAATCATGATCGGTAATTCACTGATCTTAATTTTGGGAGTGCATGAAATAGGGTTTTTTCCCAATGGATTAACGGCTGTTATTTCTGGACCCAATCCCATCCGGAGGGAGCGGACAAACATTTGAACCTCAATTATTCCCCTCAAACGATGAAAACCCCCAAACAAATAGTCATCGCCAAATTTAGCGATTGCCACATGGGGTTAACATACTTTTTATCACGAGAGCCTCAAACTTCGTTCTGTAAGTCATATACGTACTGTAATGTTTATTCATACTCTACAATCGTTCGAACTGTAGCTTGGAACTGACATAACTGAGTATATAAGACAAAATAAATCTCTGGTAAAAATTTTATTGACCCGTACAGCACCTAAGTCTCGCAAACCGAATCAGGACGTCCTTGGAATTTCCTGAAAACGTCCCTGCGGTAATAGGAAGTTTTTTCATTCCTATCGAGATTGAAATGGGAAGAAAAGAATTTAAAAAAGGATTTTTTACAAAGTTATTTCATGTTATATCAGCTCTTCTAGAGTATTAAAAAAGAAGCTCGCCCTTCAGATATCAATGTGAGGATGCATATTGCTGCACTAGAGATTAATTGCGTTGATATCGTAAAAAAATAATGGACTCAGAAAAATGCTTACGAAATTTTCGGAAATCCTTTGAAAATTCCAATTTCACTGAGATATAGCTGAATAGCAAGGAAGAAATTTTCGTTGAAAAGATGTAATACATAAACTTGATACGTTCTCCCACAAACACCTCAAGCGTTGTAGCAATAAATTGATCAAGAAATTACAATTTCAAAGATCTCTTCCTTGCATGCACACAGCGATGATGCGCATGTTCATATTTTTCATAAATGTATCGATGGCTTAATTTGATCGATTTGATTTGGCTCAAGCGGCTTTTTTCCGGGTCGCGACGGTCAGAAGAGAACAGAGAAAATTGGAGGACATTGTTAAAATGACGGCAAGGTGTATCTTAAGAAAGAACAATAAATAGCTAAAAAGACGAATTCCAAACTTCTTTCGCACCTTAAACTCCAGGACGTGGTCAGTATTCTATTCGCGCCTTTAGTGAGTACAGATTTTTTCTGTGATTCATTCACGTGCCCGTACGTCTTTCAACAATTCTTCACCTGACAGTCCGAAAGATTGTTTTTTTACATGACCAGAATATAACATGAGAGTTATTTAAGAGGATCACAACTACACTAAACATGATACGCGGTTCGAAGTACGGAATTCCGTACGATAGACGGACTCGAAACATCATTAGACGGCAAATTGCGAAAAATCCACAATACCTCAAGGACAACACAAAACTGGTTTTTCTGAGGAATTCAACAGATCGCACGACTTCCGTTTCATTTGACAGTTGCGAATTATGAAATGATGTGCGAACTTTCACATGTGTTATTTATTGAAACTCAGTGAAGCGATAAAATAACCTATATTCCCATTTTAATTTCTCACTAGCAGTTCGCATACCGCTGTCCTTACAGACAGTAAACAAATGTTTTCATTTTTTATTGTTTTATGGAACATTTATTCCATAATTGTGTCTTCAGCTAATCGTAGCCCAAGCCACGCCGACCCCAAGAGAAAGCGCCGACAGTCAAGTGCCAAGAAAGAATACATCGTCAAAGAACTAGGAATAAAGAAGAAGAGCAAGGGCACCAGAGACCTGATTAGTGATATCGAAGACATAACATTCATGAGCCCATATTTAGGATCGATTCAAGAAGTGACTTCGCTCCCTTTAGAAGTTTTGTACAGCACCGCTATGCAGCTAGAAACATACAAGAAATATATCAGAGTAACAAAGGACCAGTATCAAATGGCAATTGATGCTACTGGAAGAATGGTGTAAAAAGTGAAAAGGTATCCAGGCCTGACATGGAGTCATCTTCTCCTGTACACCGTAGTTATAAATTTTGGAAGAAAATCGACGTTTGCAAACTAGACGCTGTTGAAGTCAAAAACAACTGGAACAATCGGATACTAAATACGTCTGTGGATACGACAGAAAGCAGATACGCCTAAAACGATTGTTTCTGATTATTTGCGAGCATTACTTTCGGCAAGCTGCAAAGCTTTTAATGAAATCTTCTTGGAGCAATATGTTTAAGACCGCTTCGACAATGTGGCTTCGAATTCTGGATCAGGGCTTGCACATCCAGCAAAGTTACTCCGAGTCGACGTCGCTCGTCTCGTCTAGTTGGTTCGTCGCTGGAATTGTTTCAAAAATTTACAGCACAAAGCCGTTTGTGATTTCTATGTAAGGTGCGTCGCATTGATGATAGATTACCAAACCTTGGATAAATTTAAAGAAATTTTTACCCTTACCTGCTTAGTTGCCATTCGATCTTGCGTGGATGCTATTATCGTAGTCATTTCAAATCCTTTACAGTTACCCAGGCAAAAAAGAGACTTAAAGAACATATCGCGGTGAGACCATCTGCATATTGGGATGCTGCAAACTATTTCAATGAAAACGCCAAGTCAAGCAAAGAAGAAGCTCCGGAAAATGTCGATAGTTATATGGATCAAGAGAAATTACCTGAAGACTGCAGCAACATTGGACGATTCTTAACAGAAATAATCGAAAAGGCCGGACAAACGCAAGACATTAGAAGTTCAAATTGAAATGCATTTGAGATTCTATGAGTTCATTCTCGAACATTTAAATCGCCTTGCGGAAGAGTTTCTATTGTGGACAGCAGTAGCACTGCAGAACTACTCCGGTTACGCAACATCGGCCTGTGTAGAACGATGTTTTGAACAAATTTCACTTGGATGATTCACTGTCTAGTACATTACTTCTTTACTTAGAATTGCTCGATTTTGTGACAACAAAAGAGCCACTTGTCCATCCAAAAACCAAAGAACATCACCGATATTCAATTTCCGAAAGTATACTGTTGTACTCAAGCACAATTAATTTTTTTTTTCCCTCCCTCGTAAATTCAATTTTCATCGAAAGATTACGCACGCATAGGTAAATGTGTGCGTGTAACCAATGCCAATGCTCTCTCGAGCGGCGTTAACCAATCATGGTCGTGCTTCGCAGCGAGGTTGGCCATCTTCCCGTTTCGCTTATGAGAAAAAATTCAGTGCCTGTCTAATTGGTCCAGAAAATGTCCATCTTGGCGCCTCGCCGCCAGAGTGCGCTAGAGGCGCTGCAAATGGACATGAGTGAACACAAGTGGACTCGAGAGTTTCGGGTCTGCTCGGGACGCTCAGGACTGCTCGGGACTTTCGAGTCGGGAGACGAACAAAACAACAACAAATTTTTATCCACTTGTCATACGAGAACGTTTGTTCATTGTTGGCAGCCAATCGTTGTTGTGACAGGTGAATGCCGATTGGGTTTCTTCGAACAATATTAATAACAATTGATCTTCGTGCCACGGGAACTGGGCAAGGGCCCTGCAATGTTAAAAAACTATAACCTAGCTTTACTTGCGGGTTTCGACCAATAAAGTATAAATAAAAAAAAAAAAAAAAAAAAAAAAAAAAATTTCTATAATCAATAAATTTTCAACGCTGCAAGCAGTCGGGATTATTCTAAAAATTACTGATATTTAAAAATGAATATTTTTATTTGGAGATCAAAATATTTTAACTTTGAACTTATGAGTCTTCTTGGAGGGAATATTAAAAATAACGAATCGAAATTTAAATTAGTTTGAAAATGTATACAAAAAATATTTCAAAAAATAATACATATAAAAAAACGCAATTTTCTGTGATGATTCGAAAAAATCATCTTTTCATTAATCCTCTCATTCCGGCCTCATGATAATCCCTCGTCCCATTTCCGCATACATACTTTTTTCCGCATCC
>JAPYZK010001563.1:0-17096 GCA_030522785.1 Platygaster equestris | reverse complement strand
ATTTCGTGGCCCTGCTGAGAGTGGACGAAATAATGGATTACCTGATTGTTGACGTATGGCATGCGAGTGATGAACTCGTTCGCTCACTAGTGGGCGGATAAGCTGTTCGCCCACGCTCATCTCAACGACCCATAGCTATTTACTCACTTACGCTCATTTTAGCGACCGTTTACGCACGGATAATGGAATCAAGATGGCGGACGAGCGACTCGACATATATCGAAACGTCAAACTCCTCAATCCTAACCTCAAAATTACAAAACTGTGTATTGCTGCAATGTTTTTGTAATTGTTTACAGAAGTGTCGAATACAGTCATAATCAGTCTCGATGAAAATCAAAGCAACGAAAAGGATAATTAGTTTTTAACTCCCCAAAGTACGTAGCAAAGCTCTAAGGGTGATTGTTGCCTCAATCAATCAGGTAACCCATTATTTCCCCCCCTGTCGGCAGGGCCGTAAAATCACATATTTCTCGCGGTTGTTGAATAAAATATTGTGTGCGACTATTGGTAGGAAGAGGAGATTCCACTCGCGTATTGCCATACTCGCTACGCTCGTGAGGCAATCTCCACGCTCGAGGAATCTCCTCTTCCTCCCACTAGTCGTACATCGTACAATATACTATAGTTACCAAAATTTAGTGGGGAAATCGAAAAAAATGAGCAAAAATCATAGAAAAATTCGTATTAACCCACTGACAATCCACTTCATCGATTTCAAATTTAGATTCGTTGAAACCTTTTAAACCTTGTATTATTGGAATTTTAGTGGTTGGATTTCGGAATTTTTATTATTTTTAGAGTCGAGTTATACAGTTTTTAATTGTGTATTTTAGATCGAAAAAATGTTGGAGATTTTAGAATGTGTATTAGTAACTTGATGTTTTTTATTCGCAAATTTTCATAATTAATCATATGCAATTTTGTGAATTTTACATTTTCAATTTATAAATTATCGAATTTTGTTCATTTTGAATTCTTTAATTTAATATTTTCAATGTTTTAGTATCCAACGTAAAAATCGAACAATTTCTAAATTAAAAGTGACTTGCAATTTTTGTATTCGACTTTTTACATTCTCAACAGAAATTGAAATGTTGTAAATCTTAAGATGTTACAATTTGAACTGACATCAAATTTCTTCACCTTTACGTTCGGAAATTGAATGAAATTTACATAATTTTTATTTCCTTTTTGCATTTAAATCCAGGAGTTTTAGAATATCTTAGTTTCAGTGATTTGCATCTCAAAATTGTTCAGCTTTTTTTTTTTTTAGAGAGAAAATTTTCAAAGTTCGTTATTCATACAGTTTTCTGTGCATCCAAAAAAAAAAGTTGAGAAAATATTTTATGTTTCTGATTTTTAAATGATTTCAACTTGAGATTTTTATAATTTCCAAGTTTAACATCGTAAATGGTTGTAAAAGAAAAACTGTCTCGAAATTTCGCATTCGCAATGAATTCCTTGATTTTTAATGTCAAAATAAAGCAGAATGTCAAAAAATGTCAAAATACAAAATAAGTTTGAATAAAAAAAAAGTAAAAGTTAAAAAAAAAAAGTAAAAGTTAAAAACGTGTTTATAAAAATGTCAAGATTACAAAATAGATAGACAATTTTCGTTTTCTCAAATTCAAATCCAGAAATTCAACATTTTTCAAGCTTCTTATGTTTCCTGTTCAAAATTTTTTCAATCATCTTTTATTTAAAAAATTTTTTCAAACTCAGTCGTCGTAATCAAATTATAAATAGGAATATTTTGTAATAAAATACTCGTATTTCTCGCGATTTTATAAAAATTTTCCTATATTTTTTGGAACCTTAACTGTTCTTTCCTTTCGTTGATCGATCAATTTGACTTTTTTTTTTTTTTGATCCACGTTGAAACTGCTGCACGAAAAATCATTTTTCAAACGTAAAAAAAGGATGAATGATGCGAGAATGACGAGCTTTGGAATATTCTGGACTTCGAAATTACGGAGAGGCACCGAAAAATTAATATGACCCGAGATTTCCCGAAAGTTCGTTTCGTGATCCATCATTCTTTAATTCGGGACGTAACAATCGAGTTGACAAGTTTTTTATCCAAATTTGAATGTTGTCCTTGGTACTGTATTCTAAAAGTAAACAAAATCGTGCTTTTGCAAATTACGAAACTTAAAATTTACGAAAATCGTACTTCCGTTGAAACATAATTTTTCCGTTCCATCAATATTTTTGAAGATGAGAATAATCAATGTGTATTGAAATAACTTGAGTTTCGTGGAAATTTTGCGGATTTATTGTTTTGGTGTGAAATTAGTCCCAATATTATTGATAACAACGAAAAAAATCATCAATATTTTCGAAAAAACGGAGACTGGAATTCATTTCATGGAAAATGATATTGTCGAGGCAGCTAAAAATCTGTTGAAAAAGAAATACTTTGAGTAATTCGTGAATTATGTAGAAAATCGTCGAAAATTCCTATTTAAAAAGTGTCAGAAACTTTTCGGACATATTTTATAAAATTCGGAAATTATCAACAATTTATTTTTCGACAAATTTTTGAATTAAAAAATTTTCTGGATTGTCTTCGGAAATGATAAATAATTATTGTGACATTATTAATTTCCGTTCCACGATTTTTAATCAATTCAAAAAAATCCCACTGTGGGAACTTTTTATTTTTTCATCGTAAAAAAAATATATTTTTTAAATTATCGTGTATGAATTTACATAACTCTCACAAATATAGGAAACCATATAAGAAAATTAGATATATTTGAAATAAAGAATATTTCTTCGAATTTTGTATTTGAACAATCCGTCATTCGTACGATCATCAAAATTAATTAATTAATAATGCTATCACTTATCAGGCAATAAACATTTTTAAGAATTCGCGTTTATCGAATTGTTTATGAATACTTTACTTGTTTATTATAATGCAGACCTTATAAAACTTGCGAATTTGCAGTTCTTCAATTTTAAATTGCAAAATATACTTTAATAACAATTTTTTGAATCTTCACTTGTGTAGCTTAGTGATTATTAAATTCGAAACTGTGCGATTTGGAATCAAAATGAGAAAAAATGCAAAGTTTTATATTTTGAAAATTTTAAAATTTGTGGTTTTGAATATTTCCATACGTTTAAAAGATTTGTTAATTTTTGTTATTTTTGAAATTTAAGAGTGATAATATATGTGTAAAATTTTTGTCCATTATCATCAGTAAATTGTAAAATTTGGAATAATCGATTATTTTTTGCAATTACCTTCATTTTCGGAATTTCTATTGTTTATTGTTATAATATGCATAAATCTTGAAAATTCCCAAAAATGTTCGTAATTCATGAATTTGCCATCATTAGATAGATTTTTACATGTTACAATGAATGATCGGAAATTGTCGATTAAAATAAGATCGAAAGATGTACGATTTTCGCCAATATAGAAAGTAACTTATATAGAAATTTTATTTTTTTTCGCAATGGCGCGATAACTGCATGTAGTCTTACAAGATTCACCTAAAATCGACCAGATCAGATAATAAACCAATAAAGTGGATTTTCGGTAAGTTAATGTCAATAATTTCCGATTTTTTTTTATTTTTCCACAAATATTCCGGCAATCATTGAAAGTTGTTGCGAAAAAAAAAACCCTCCGAGCCGGGAATCGAACCCGGGACCTCTTAATTCCATGTCGAGTGCTCTAACATGATTGTTAAAAAATCGATCGGCAAATCGAAAAAATTAAAAATCAGAAAATAAAATTTCAAAAGGAATCCTGAAAAACTTGTGATATTAAAAAAACGCTTCAAAAATCAACATTTCATAATTCCAAATTAGGAATCCGGACGGATTTCGTCCGTCGCTAAAAAAAATGATCATAATTTTCCACTTGAACAGTTTGTTAAAAGAGCTATTTTCGTGCTAGAGAGATAAATTATTCCATATCGGTAATCTTCGACATTACGTACATTTTTGTCCAAGGCGAAGTCGAGGATTAAAATAGTTATTGCTAAAATCGGAGATGCGACATGGTGCGCACATAGTTTTTTATCACGACTCATCTTAAAAACATTCAAAAGTACTAATTCTGAGGTTAGAGTGATTGCAAAACTTTTTTTATCGATAAAATTGTCCTTTTTTTTTATAACAATATTATATCATCTGATTCCTTTCTATAGTTTCTATATGTATACATTTCATGCATAGAAAAACGCGAACAATTTTCGTAAATTGACCCTACGAAGCCCCAAAAAAGTCCGTAACTCCCATGTTCATCCTCCACAAAACTGCGCACACCCAAAAATCGCGAAATCCACACCCGAGCGAACGGACAAAGCGCGCCCAATAATCTCCCCGTGCCTGACACGTGACTCACGCAGTGCGTAGCCGGTCCGCGCAACACGTTCTCCAGCCTCTCTCATTATCTCCCTCCGTCTCTCTCTTTCTATTTTCCTTCTCTCCTCCCCCCCTCTCTCTCTCTCTTTCCACCTTCCGACGTATATTCGCGTTTCTCTCGCGGCTTGCCGTTTTTTTTTCCCCATTCCGTCTTCCTCTCGTTCTTTTCCGTTCGCGGCCCGCGCCGGCGACGATACCGCGGAGTTCAGTCAACCAGCTTTGAGCAGGACTCGCGCGTCGCCGAGTAAATTATCCGCGCAAACGAAGCACGGAAAACGACGCGAAAGCTCCCGTTTTTCGTTATCTCTCGCGCGCTCGCGGGGCAAGCGCGAGAAAACAAGCGAAAGATAGACGGAGGGAAAAAGAGCTATGTGGGCCGGCCAGGACGAGACCCAGCGCTTCAAGACGAGGTAACGGTACAATCGGATCGGTTTTTTTCGAATTCTTACGTTTTTTTTACGTACTAAAGGATTTTTTCCCAACAAAAACGGAAATCGGGTGCGTCACGAGAAAAATGAACAATTTGGTCACGATAGACTCGGTATTGTGAGTCCTGTACGGAAATTAAGTGAATTTGGAGTAATGGTAATTGATGGTCGTTTACGGTGATTGATAGTTTGACGTGGGAACTTGTTATTAGCGGTGGATAATTTTTTTAAAAATGTTAAGGATACATGTGATTATTTGTGGTAAATTCTCGGAGAGAAAGGTGTCATTTCTTTCGAGTCTTCTGGTGATTTTTGGAAGTTTATAGTTATCATAGTAACTTCATCTGGTCACATAGAAACTGAATGTAGTTGTTATAGTAATATTAATTTGTTACCATAGCGACTAACTACGGTCATTCATTACCACAGGAACCGACTGTAGTTATGTCAACTTCACGTTGTTACCATAGTAACAGACTGTTATTCGTGGTAACGCCGCTTTGTTACCATAGCAACCTAACACGATTGTCATAGTAACGCCAGGTTTGCTAGCATAGTAACCAACTGTTTTTGTCATGAAATCGGCACTTTGTTACTGTAGTAATTGACTGGTTGCCATGGCGACACCATTTAATCACTAATGCCAACACTTATTCGCTACTATGCTAGTATTTTATGGTATTTTCCAATTCCAACGCTCATTTTCTACTATAGCAACCTACTGTAGTTATCATGGCAATGTGACTCGAACGACTGTTAATGGTTGTTACAGCAACGCCAGTTTGGTACCATAGCGGCCAACTGTCATTGGTATGGTAGCGCCGCTTTGTTACCATATCAACTAAATCAACTAAACATGATTGCAGATTGCTATTGTAACGCTTGTTTTGTTATCATAGCAACCAGTTGTGGTTGCCTTGAGACCGACACATTGTTACTATAGTAACTGACTGGTTGTCATGGCAACGCCATTTTGTTGCCATAGTAACCGACTGGTTATCATAGTTACGGCAGTCCGTTACTGTAAAAACGAAAAATGCTTGCAATGCCAAAGATCATTTGCTACTGTAGCAATCTGCTGTGGTTGTCATGGCAACGTGATTTCGTTACCATAACGACTGTTTACGGTTGTTATAGCAACGCCACTTTGTTACCGTAGCGACAGACTGTTATTTTTATGGTAGCGCCGCTTTGTTACCGTATTAACTAAACACGATTGCCATAGCAACGCCACTTTGTTACCATAGCGATTGACTCATTCTCGTGGCAGTTAGCGCCACTATGCCACAATATCAACTAAACACGATTGCCATAGCAACATTGTAACGCCAGTTTTGTTATAATATTAACCAACTGTGGTTGCTTTGAGACTGGCACTTCGTTATTATAGTAACTGACTAGTTGTCATGGCAACGACATTTTTTTAACATAGTAACCGACTCTATTTGTCATAGTCACGTCAATTCGTTACTGTAGAAACGAGCAATGGTTACAATGCCGAAGATCATCTGCTATTGTAGCAATCTACTGTGGTTTTCATGGCAATGTGACGTAGTTACCTTAACGACCGTTTACGGTTGCCATAGTAACGCCAATTTTGTTATAGCAAGTAACTGTGGTTGCCTTGAGACTGGCACTTCGTTACTATAGTTACCGATTAGTTGTCATGGCAACGCCATTTTGTTTCCGTAGTAACTTACAGCGGTTGCCATAGTTACGTCAGTTCGTTACTATAGAAACCAACAGTAGTTGCAATTCCAACGCTCCTTTGCTACTATAGAAATCTACTGTGGTTATTATGGCAACTACAATTTGTTACCATAATGACTATATACGGTCGCCATAGCAACTTTACGCTACTTTGTTACCATAATGACTGTCTAGAGTTGCCATAGAAACTCCACGTTGTTACCTTCATGACTGTTTACAACTGACATTACAAATTGTTACCATAACACTGGACTATGGTTGCCATGGCAGCACCAGTTCACTACCATTCCATTTCACCACTCACAAGTAGCGGCTGTTACTATATAACCATAGAAACACGACTTGGTTGTCGTGCACAGAGAAAAATGTCTGTCAGTTTCGTTACGTCCAGCTGAATATTCAGTTGGGTTGGTTATAACTGAAATTTTCAGTCTGGCTGACAGATATTTCAGTTGCTCCTACTGAACGAAAAAGTTGGAGCCGTTGAATGAACTTATTTATTTATTGCCTCTATAATAAATTAACAAGTGTTAGTTCCAGTCAATACAACTGACAATTTTCAGTGATAACACCCTCCCAACTAAGTTTTTCAGTTGGGCCGGTTCCAACTCAGATTTTCAGTAGTTAGACTGATAGAATTTTTTAGTCGTAACGTATGTTGCCAACGGAATTTTTCAGTTGGAACCAACGAAAATTTCCGTTGCTCCAACTTTCATCGTTTTCTAACCGAAAAAATGAAGTTGGACTGACTGACACGATTTTTCTCAGTGTGGCATCAATTATTCATACATCAAAAAGAAATTGTGATGCAATAGTTGTTACCATCAGTTTTTTTCTTATTACCAACATACTACAAATGTTACTGTAACTTTTAGTAACAAATTACACTAATGTACTATAAATTACTAGATATTCCTATCAATTTCCACTGATAAGTTGAATGCTCAAAACAGCTGTCAAAAAATTTAACTTTCCATTCTATATTAAAATTACTATGAACGACATGAAACAAACATAAGTTACTATGCACAACCATAACACACAGTACATTTCCACCAATAAAATTACTAAAGCACGCAACACAACTTTTCATCACTTTCATCTTGGACTGACGATAAACTTTGACTACTAATTATAACCTATAATCCCAACTAACTGACCATGCATCACCAGAAGTTACTATGAATAATTTGTCATCATCATAACTATCAATTACGTCACTGAAAGATTCCAAGAGCCTAAAAATGACTTCTCGTGTGAAGATATAAGAAGTCTTAATTCCTGCAGTCTCGTAAAAGTTACTGAGGATAAAAAAATACCATCATGAAAGTTCTACTACTTGAAAATGTTGACCATAATTTTATTCGTTATCATTTCAATCCCAAATGACGTTCTCAACGTATCGTGAAATTGAAATTGAAATGTTTCGTATTTTAACACACGATGCACCAGTAAAAAGTCCTGACAGAAAACCTTAATTTGCTAACAATCTAATTTTGTAATTAACGGTCATTGATGGTAATTTTCGTTCCTGAAAATTTTTACTGATCGGCAATCGATATATTTATATGCAGCTTGATCCAAATGTTATCAAAATTGAAAAATGATCCATTTGTATGTGTAGTAATGTTTGAAAAATCGAAAAAAGAGGAGCGTTTTTCCGATCGAACCGAAAAAGCCTGTAAACGCTGAAAATAAGGCTCATCTCGCGGTGGCTCTCGCGGAACGGTACTTTCTATCATCTCGCGCTGTCCGTTTTTTTCTCCCTCTCCCAGCATCCTTTTCTTCATCTTCTTTTTCATCTTTCGCCGGGATACTTTTCCCATGGTCGTTAGAAAGTGCGCCGGGTTTAACGAGACAATTAAACCCGGCGGAATCATGATTTACATACGGGGCGAATTGTCGGGCTCTCGTGCTCGCAACTCGCGAGTAGCCAATTATTGGGATTTCGAAAATTTCGAAACTCGTGCGAACTTTTCAATACTTAATAATGAATATTATTGATTTTTTGGGACTGGAGTGTGAAAAAGCACGTGTTTGCGGAATTTTATCAATGGAAATTATTAATGGAAATACAGCATGAAAAACATTGTGTGCCCCAAAAATTGAAACTAATTCTGAATCGGTCGATTTTTTGGGGAAGATGTGTCTCTTGAATACTTTTGTCGAACTTCACTCACTTGTGTGAGTGAACTTCACATTCATAAAAAAAGCCACCATGCATTCATTGGAAACTACTATTTAGTGTATGCCAATTCCAAAATCATGTTATCTAAAAATTACAATCTCAGCAAATTAATCTATAATTCCCATTTTTTGTAAAATCATATCATTTTTCGAATTCTATTATATCTTGGAAATTTAGTCCTTATACTTCTCCCATGGTCGTTAGAAAGCGCGCCGAGTCCAACGAGACAATTTCGAGATTTATTTCAATTAGAACCTCGAATTTCCGATTTTCCACTGCGGCGATAAATAATATTGATAGAAACGCGAATAAAATTGGCGCGTCCGCGGATACTCGGAGGAAAGAGAAAACCACGAGATGCGAAAGCCGCGATATAAAAGGTGTCATTAACGACGCGTTTTCGAGTTTTGAAAGTTGTCAACTCGGCGTTATCGGCTGATTTTTTACGATCGCAAATTTCTAGTGCATAGAAAAGATGTGAAGATGGATGTAAAATTTGACATAGTTTTTACAGATATAAACAAGGTATCTATTATAATTAATTGAAACGCGATTGCGAAGTTTCTACACTCACACAATAATTTCTGTACTATTAATTATCAATTAAAAATTTTCAATTTATTAACCCACATATTCAAGACCTTAAAATGTTAATTCTCTCAAAATTTCATTCCTTTCAGATTAGAATATTTTGAATATCAATTTTTTTCTTCAACTTTCGTACTTAAAAATTTCAATTCAAATTTTTGAGATTTGAAGTTTATAACTCTCACGATTTTTTTATTTCTAACCCATTTTTCGAAGTTTCGAATAATTTTATTTCAAAAAGAAATTTCTCATAATTAATTACGTAAGTATTAACAATACACACGAAGCACGTTGGAAATTACTCAGAGCACTCTCAGATATCGCTGTAAATAACCACATCCGACCATAAAATGCCATAAATTGTTTGAGACGACGACCATAAATACCATAAATGACCGAACGCGACGAAAATGATAAGAGCATCCGCGCGATAACGATCGGCAATAACGAAAGGACTCGGGCGTGTTCGCGATAACGCGCTCGTTATCGCGATCACCGCGAAACACGCGATGATCGTGGATTATAATTATGAATGCGTTTTATCGCCGCAATTCGATGCGTTTATGTGCTCAGGGACAAAAGTTGCGTCATTAAGGTATTGGGGTGTACCCAGAGAAAGAGTAAAATTTTGAGAAACTATAGCAAAAATATAAACAATCCTTTTTTTATTTGTTCGCAGAATTATTCACAAATGTCTTGAAGGGATACTAAAGGAGATAAAACTACGAAAAATTACTCAAAACTACGCTGATGTACATAGATCTCGTTTTTTTTTCTTTTTCAAAATTACATTCTATTTCCGAAACTTCTTCATCATTACAGTCACGTAATAATTCCAAGACATTATCCCACTTTCTTAAAGAAAAATATCGACGAACAAAAACTACAAAAAATGACGGAATAGCCGTATTATCACTTTTTCTACTCCCTCTCAATTCTCGAAATGACCCTGAATCGCTTCACGATCCACCTGAAAAAACTTGATTCGCTTTTGAAAACCACCAAAAAAACTGGAGTAGAAAAGTGGGAGGTAGGTAAAAAACGCGGGAACGATTTTCGCGGCGAGAAACGGTCTGAAAAACGTTAAAGACGAGATGGGCCGCGGCGCGATGTTCATTCGCAATCACGATACGCGCTTCTTCCCGTCGTTACGGGGCAGGTAAGCGAGACCAATCTCGATGGCGCATCCGGTGACGTCTTCACAAGTAATGTAATGCCCCGTGATGATGCAACGAGACTCCGCAAGTACAGACGCGTCGAATTGCGATGGATCTACGATGATCTTGATGAAGATAAAAAATGTTCATTAAGACTGAACAGGGTGTCTGAGGAACTTGGAAACTCTTTGGAAAATAGCTTTTTGTAACGCGAGCGCATATTTGACAGAATATGGATCTTCATATTAGATTTAGAACTGAAATATTCATTGTTATTATTTTTTATCCTGCACGCAGAAAACAGTATGGTTACCTCAGCCATATAAATAGTAACATTTGTGCCAACCATATATGTGGTTTTTACAACGATATCTATGGTTGGTACAACCATATGTGTGGCTGGTACAACCATACTTATGATTAGTACGACCATATATATGGTTAGTACGACCATGTATATAGCTGGTACAACCATACCTATGATTGGTATGACCATGTCTCTCGTTGTACAAGCCACAGATACGGTTGGCGCAAATTTTACTGTTTATACGGTTGAGGCAACCATGCTGTTTTCTCCTTGTTGTTACTACAGCATTAATAGGTCATTAAGATACTGTCTAAGAATAGGCGATACTCACTAATCTCTAGTGATTGAGTTATTGGAGATCAGTGGCAAAACTAGTGTCGATACTTCGGGTATCGATAGTACGCTCTGAAGTATCAAGTATTTTGTACTCGATACTCGATACTACTTGCGATATCTAACTTTCTTCATATCTTCAATTTCAGTACTGCCAGCTCTTAATTAGCGCGAATAATAGATATATTCCAGCAATCGCGACTTCGACACCGTCTGAAAGACTGTTCTCCATAGCAAGCGAGAATAATGAGCGATGAGAGAAGTCGCCTCACAAATAATCATCTTTGACAGCGCATTTTTCTGACCAGCTGTGGCAAGAGTGAATGGAAGAAATAAGATATCGGGTGTCAGTTTTTTTCTAAATAATTTAGTTGTTTGTAGATATATCTCTACGTATCTACAAATTAATCCTAGTGAGTTGACTAGAATTAATTTTGAGTTGAGCAGAGTTAGTTCAAGAACAAAAAAAGTAAAATACTGTATTCTACATAATTTTAACTATGTTTTTACTCCTAAAATGCCTTAAAACTGAGAATCCAGTGTTTTTGAAGAACATTTGTGTGTTACTTTGCTATAGCAAAATAAATAATTGTCAGTGTTATGACAATTTACAATTATGACAGTTCACATACTTTCGACCGTAATTGAATGAATTTTGTGCAGAATTTGTAGTCGAAACTATGTGGACTGTTATAATTGTGAATTGTCACAACATTGTCTAGAATAGACGATGTCATAGAATTTTAAATTGAAAACATATTCAGAACCTTGTGAAATACAGTATTTTACTTTCTTCCAAAATTAACTCTGCTTAACCCATAATTAACTCGGGTTAACTTACAAGGGTTAGTTCTGGATCCGCGGGGATCTTATTTCTCGAGTGCTTTCTGTTGTTTTATTCTCATATTTTTATTGCACTCGAGTATTTGGAAACATGTCATAATTGATTGAAATTTCATTGATCAGTTTTTTTCATCATTTCTTGTTTTCATTCATCATTTCCCATCGATTCCCATTAATTCCCATTATTCCCGTCGATTTCCTTCAATTCCTCTCGATTTCCGTCAATTTCGAGTGATCCCCATTCATTTCCATCGATTAACATCGATTCCTTTCGATTCCCATCAGTTCCCATTCATTCTTATTAATTTCCATTGTCTTCTACCAATCCCTATTAATTTATATAAATTTATATTGATTCCCCTCAATTTTGATCGATTAACATTAATTTCCATCGGATCACCATTTCTTTTTATCAGTTCCCAATTCCTATTGATTCTCATCACTTCTCATCAATTTTCATTGATTCCTCTTATTCAACAAACCTGTAACGACCCTGAAACGCCACCTAAAAAGTGAGGGTTATGTAGCACTTTGCCAGTCCAGTCACGTAATTAGTTCCGAGCGCCACCGCCCTCTCACGTAATTAGTTCCGACAACCGCCGCCTGATAACACGCCGTCGGAACTAATTACGTGAGGGGGCGGTGGCGCTCTGAAATAATTACGTAACCGAAGTGTCAAAGTACTACACAACCTCACTTTCTAGGCGACGTTTCAGGTCCGTCACAGACTTTGTTGCAGGTAAAATATCGTACATTACTCGTAGTGCAAGGTGTGTCACTACGAGAGAATTTCTCTGACTCTTATTGCAAAGAAATTCTCCTGTAATGGCACCTCTTACACTACTAGTAATGTAATATACTATTACAGACATCTGTAGGAATTCATTAGTCGAAATCAAGTGGCCAGTTGAAAATACATGAAAACCTGAATTGGGATTGGCGCTCGAAGCGCGCAGGGGGCGAAGCCCTCTAATTAATACGTAAAAAAAGTTCGATATCGATAGTATCTGAAGTATCAATACTTCCGTGACCGATGCTCGGATACTCGTAAAAATGATTACTTTACTTATCATCGCCCGTCCCTAAATTTTATTAACGTCCCTTTTTCGCGGCCTCTGTGTCTTTATTTCTTCGTATTCGATCCCCTATTATAACTTTCACTCTTTTAAAGGCGACCTTACATAAATTTTATATGATTCACGATTCTCACAAAGTTAATCTTATAAGAACCTTATAAGAAAACAAATTTTTGTACGAGATATTTTTTTATTATAAGGTGTTCATGAGGTCAAGCTTATAAGAATCGTGAATCTTGAACGATTTTTATTATGGGTCGACCTTATAAGAAAATTAAATCTTCTAAAAAATCTGATGACTTTATGAGATTGCGGTAATAATCAAAGTCACTACTTTCTAAATCTAAATAAGTGATTTTCGCCACTCATTATTTCAGTAGACTGATAAACCAACTTACACAGTAGATTTTTACTGATCAATTAGCAGAAATTAATTGATAAAAAGTGGGCCATGC
This sequence comes from Platygaster equestris, assembly GCA_030522785.1. Classification (NCBI taxonomy): domain Eukaryota; kingdom Metazoa; phylum Arthropoda; class Insecta; order Hymenoptera; family Platygastridae; genus Platygaster; species Platygaster equestris. The sequence continues at coordinate 3,625 of JAPYZK010001563.1, read as the reverse complement.
GACTTTTTATGTTTGAAGAAGAGCAAAAATATCAAAACTGTCTATAATAAGCAATGATAGCATTGTTAATTTGACGGTTTTATAAACAATAAAAATAAAGTGATTGAAAATCGATAAATCGACATGATTGGAGATGGTTATGTTTGATATTTGATATAAATATCCTAGCGTACAATGATCGTACGGACATAACCAATCGTACAAGCTGCGTTTGGTTGCAATTGTTATTTAACAAAAAAAGAGAAAACCTTGATAGAAAATTAAACGATGCGATAAATAATGAAGACAGGAACTTGAAATTTGGGGGAAGCATTAAGGGCAACGAGATGAACATTTCAACTTTCGCACTTCACATTTAAAAAAAAGATATGAATAAATCAAAAAATATGAAATGGTGAGTTTAAAAATGGATTTCTGTCGAAGAAAAATGTTCAGAAATCGTGATGCGGCTTGAAGTTTAGGAAATTTCATAGAGAATAACGTTTGTTTGGGATCTTTTTTCGTTATTATTACAGTTTGGCGTCAAATCAACGATAAATGCCAAAAAACACGGTTTTCCGATTTTGAGACTTGATTAATCAAGCAAGCCGATACAGTGGTTACCATTTCACTTTTCCATTATTATATACACTCAGTAATCGATAGAACCAATAATATTGGTCCTATCAAATTCCTCCTATATAACTCTTATAAATTCCTGTCGATTACCCATCAATTACCACCATCTTTTCCTATCAATTTTCATTGATTCCCATCAATTTACCATTAATTCCTATCGATTTTCATTTATTTCAATCAATTTTCATCAATTTCCATTAATTTCCATTCATCCTCATCAACTCCTATAAATTACCATCAATTCTCATAGATTCTCATCCGTTCTCATATTTCAGCATTGATCTCTATCGTTTTCCATAATTTCCTATCAATAATCATTTATTGCCATTGACTCCCATTAATTCCTATCACTTTTCATTGATTGCAATCGATTTCCATCAGATTCCATTGAGTTTCATCCATTTCCAGCGATTTCCTGTTTATTTTTGATTCCCAATAATTACTATACATTTCGCAGGGATAAAACGTTTGCACAAACGTCCAGAGGGATTCATTGGTCGAAATTACTTCGTCAAAATTAATCAGTTAAACGAAAATACATGAAAACCTGAATGAGGGTTAGCACCTTGAAACACTCAAATGGTTCGCCCTCTAGTTTTCTACTTTGTTGTTTATGTTATCATTTATAAAAAAAAATTATAAACGATACTGTTCTCAATCGACTTTTCTGACGAAAAAGAAACAAAAAAGAAGAAAAAATATTCTACAACTTTCGCGATTGACTTGGAAAGTCGCGATAGTAATCCAAATTTCCGGAAAATTCCCCAATATATCTCATATTCCATGAATTCCCTGATATCTTCGAGACTCCGTAAATTCCTGATCTGCAGTTTTCCTTGTATTTTTTGGCAAAAAAAATCCTGATAACTCCTAGAAGTCATCTGATATAAGTTGGTCTTGAGCGACCGATCCAACGTGAATCGATGAAAATTGTTTCTTTTGTTGGGAAAAAAAATTGCCAATACTGGTTATCATTTTGTGTAATAGTATTTTGAGACATTGCTTCGTCAACAATACCTATACCTGATACCAAGAAGGCGTCGCGAATGGAGCTAATGAAATTAACGGTTTCTCGGGGCGATAGATCGGCTCGCGCGATGATAGCCGCTGATTTTACAAGTCGCTTTCGTATAGATTCCGCTCTCTAGAGCTCGCTATTCTATTGCAATAGCAATATTCCACGCCGCAACTACTTGTAGTGTAGTGCAGCGGTACCGTTTCGTACCTTTGCCGCCGCCGCCGCCGTGCTCGCCGTGCTGGCGTTCAATATCGACCAGCCGATCGCTCATTTCCAGGGCCAACAAAAAATTCCGTGACTCCCTCTTCTCGATTACAATTTTTTTCCCCAACAAAAGAAACAATTTTCATCGATTCAACTTGGATCGGTCGCTTACAGCGAACCGAATAGACTAACTGTTACTGTTATTTATATATCAGGCGACTTCTAGGAGTCATCGGGATTTTTTTTGCAAAAAACTACAGGAAAAATTGGAGATCAGAACAATGTTGACGAATTTATGGAATATCGAAGAAATCGGGAATTTATGGAATATGAGAAATATTGGGAAATTTTCCGGAATTGACATAGTGTAAATTTAGATTACTATTGCGATTTTCCAAGTCTGTCGCAAAGTCTGTAGAATCTTTTTTTAATCAGATAATTTGTGGAATATGAGAAATATTAGGGAATTTCCCGAAATTGACATAGTGGAAATTTAGATTACTATCGTGATTTTGCAAGTCAGTCGCAAAGTTTTTTTTTTTCGTTAGAAAATTCGATTGAAGACAATGTAACGGAAAAATGAACTTTTTCAAATTTTCCCGCTGTAATTTCAAAATTTGAGGATGTTTGGTGAAGGAAATAGGTTATATCGATTTATCGATCTATCAATTACAACAAAACAACAACAAATCGATTTTAACCTCAAATCTATTTACAACATGAAAATGAGCAAAATTAAATGAACAATTCAAAATACGATTCCTCAAATACATAAGCCATGAAAATTACATAAAATAGAAACAACAAAAATTCAGATGTCATCAGGTAATATAAAAAATCGCATAAATACTTCGTTTCAATATGATTGGCTTCGAACCAAATTTAAACCCACAAAATATACCACGCAAAAGACAAAGCGTATTTTTCCATACACGTAGAATACAAAGTTGACCTAATTTTAACAAAACAATTCAAGAAGTTCAACGATTACAAAGAAATTTGATACAACACGGCCTTTCCTCTACTCACGCAATTTTAGCTAAAAGTGCAGACGACAGTCTGACGACGCCTAACCTAACGTTATAGAAAAGGCGCCAAATTCAAACTTTTAATTCCAAATCCCGCTACAACAGTATTGTTTGTATTTTTTTTAAACAATGACGTCAAAAACATTAGAAAACTAGAGGGCGAACCTCTTGCACGCTTTGAGGCGCTAACCCCCGTTCAGGTTTTCAGGTATTTTCATCTAACTAATGAATTTCGACTAGTGTATCCCTCTGGACGTTTGTGCAAACGTTTCATTCATGCGAATTAATGTAATTATGGGGAATCAATGAGAATAAACGAGAAATCATTGGAAATTGATGAAAATTAACGGAATTTGATAGGAATCGATTGAAATCAATGGGAATTGATAAAAATTAATGGAATCTGATGGGAATCGATTGAAATCAATGGGAATCGATTAACATTATCAGGAGTCAGTGACAAGTGACAATCAATGATTGTTGATAGGAGTTTATGGGAAACGATAAAATTAATGCTGATTGATGGGAATGGATGGGAATAAATATGAGTTGATGGGAATCTATAAGAATTGATGGGAACGAGTGGGAATCAGTGACAATTGATAGGAATTCATGGGAATTTACGTGAATTAATGGTAACCAATAAAAATCTATAAGAACCAATGGTAAATTGATGGGAATGAATGAAAATTGAAAGGAAAAGATGGTAGTTAATAAGAATCGATAGTAGTTAGTGGGAATTGATGGGAATTTCTAG
>JAPYZK010001562.1:0-18646 GCA_030522785.1 Platygaster equestris | reverse complement strand
CCCCCCCCATGGGGGTATGGTTAACCACAATTTATAAACTTTTACTATAAATTATTATTTTCATAGTAATAAAATTTGTAGAGTGTAAATATTCACGAAACAATTGCTTGAATTATAGGTTACTACCGAGTTGCGCGGAAAATCCCCCCAAAAAAACCATAAAAAATTTTGGGTTTCTAAAGTGCCTAACCTAACTGAAGTAGTCGTTCTTTGCTTCGAAAATAAATTTTTATGGGTTTTTTGGGTCAAAAAATTTTGGAAAAATTAAAACATTTCATTATGCCCGAATTTCCATGAGCACATCAAATTCAAATATTCATTTTTATCATCAAAACAAAAGCAAATAAAAAGATTCTGGGAATTTTTGAAAATGTTTAAAAGTCATGAAAAGAGTTTTTCCTTCTCTTCAATTTTTTCAACTCCCCTACGCTCCCCCCCCCTACTCCGATTGTTTACGAAACTTTACGTCTGTTGAAAATTATTTGGTTATGAATAACGTTGTGTCCTCGGTTGTGTCTTAAAGTTAGAAAAATAAACACGATTTCGAAGGGGCGCGATGTAAATAAAGTCAATTCGATTTTCGTATTCAGTAATGTCGCTTCCGGCGCCCACGTACACGGGAGAAAAATGTCCATCAGTTCCTGACAAAAATTTATAATGAACTTCTTTCCGTTAATTGTTCGTATTCTCGCGTACGTAAATCTGAGTGTGTTGCGCAAGTGTAATCGGGACGAAAAATCACCGATTAATGCCCCTCTTCCTCTCAAAATTTTAATGTTCAAGTGAAAAAACTTCGTGAATTGATCTCGAAAATAAATGAGTCGCAGAATTTGGCAATAAGTAATAAAAAACTTACACGTTTGGATCATCAGAATAATATTTTTAAAAGTTTGTTGGTATAAAAAGGTTAACAAGTAGAACATTTAATATTTGAAATCCCGACTGAAAAATCGAAAACTCACATTTCTTTTGACTAAATATTTACCATGTTTCCTCAACTTGATTCCAAAAATGAGAAAGTTTAGAAAACAAAATTTGTCATTGAGATTTCGATTAATTCGCTTTAAAATCCGCCCCCCCCCCCCTGCAAGTCATCGCCACGGAAAATCACCCGCAAGAACACTTTCTTGATCGCCCGCTTTTTTTTATGGCCACCACGGATGGGTATCTGGATGGGACATTTTATGGAGAAAAGGTCAGTCGCATGTTCATTTATGGTGAAGGATGTTAGGATTGCTATAGTGCCTCATATTGAGTGCCATATGATTCTGACTGCACCTTTTGAATTTCCTTGAAACACCATGGAATGCCCATAGAACCCCATAGAAATTGCATTTGACCCCATATATTTCAACAAATGCAAAATCCCGAGAATTCTATAACTTCTGTGATTTTCTTGAAATGTTAATGACCGCACATGTCTAAATTCAAGCATTCCAAAATCAGAAAACAATCGAATTTGAAGGATCTGAACTTAATGGGAACGAAAGACAGAAATTTACGATGTTGAGAGTACTTGGACATTTTGGAAACTTGAAAGCAAGAAAATTATCAAAATTTGAGCCCAGAACTTACTAAATTAACGAAACGTTCTAATTAGAAAACATGAAAATATAAATTAAACACTAGAAATAAAAAACGCGAACTTCTGCATACTCTGCATTAATTTTGAAAGCGCACAAGTATAAAGTTTTATGACATTTTTAGTGAAATATGAAAAAATCAGTGATAACAACTGTCAAATTTGGAGAAAGTAATTATTTCAAAGAGTCGTTAGAATTTTAAAATTTTTTCGGTGACTCCAAATTCTATGAATTTTAGAGATTATAATATTATACAGATTCTTCGAGATTTTTTAGAATTCTGATACTTTCAACTAGTTTTTTCGTAATTTCGTGAATTTCAGAACATTTCCGTCGTTTATTTTTTTACGGACTGATTTTTGAAATTGAAACAAAAGTCAGTACCAGTAATGTTAAATCCTCTAAAAAAAACGTTAAAAAATAAAAAAAAAGTTTGGCGGCTTTGCGTCAGGTCAAAAAACATTCGGTTTCATACAGCCTCTCTGTTACAAAAACACCATGTTAAAAAAATAAAAACAAAAACAGTGATACCCGACAGTGATACGATTTTAATGTTTTTTTATGGGTTTATATACTACTGCGATATTTGTATATTTTATCGATACGTAAATTTGTAAATTCCCATTTGTATTCGTATATGATTTGATTACATTTTAATACCAACTGAAATGACGTAATGAATATATTGAAAATACCTGGTTTGAGAAAGTTATGCATTTTGAACTTGGAGGGTTCAAGAACTCCGAACAACACCGAACAACTAAACAGTAAATTGAACACTGAACTGAAGTCTGAACTGCAGTGAAGACGCCGAAGACGAAATATGAAAGTTGAAATAGGAACATTCTCTTAAAATGAACTAGTCAAACCAGTTTATAGGTCCCACTGGCTTATTTACGAGAGTTCGAAGCACCTTACAGATTGAAGACATGTTTTCTATTGGCTTGATAAAATAGATCAATTTATTATTGTTGATCATTATCAAGCACTGGAACTCGGGAAATTTATTCGCATAACTGCAATTAGTATCGGAATCTTGGAACACTTTGTGAGATTTTTCAGGTTTTTTAAAAAACTTAAAAATGATAAAAAGAAATGTTTTCTAATTCGAAAACATTTCTTTTTTCGAATTCAAATATTAAATGCAGACATCGTGAAAATTTCGAACTTTCAACGTTCAAAAATGGTTGAATTCGTAAATTTACAGAACATTTAGGATGACTTCGATACAAAAAAAATACTGTAAAAATAATAGAAACTTGGACAGATTTTTCAAAATTGTTTGGAATTAAAAAGGATAAATCGTGATAATTGAATTATATTAGGGGGGATTTTTTTTATTCACGGCGTCTACTTTAAGAATAAATTTATTAATGAATTTAGCATATTTCCGTAAATTTAGAAATTTTTTTTCAAATTTGGTGAAATTCGTTATCGCAGGAAGATTTGTTTCATAATTTTCTATATTTTAGAAAATTGCTGTACTAGCAGTTTTCGAAAAAATTCCGAAATGTTAAAAAAAATGATGTAATTTACGAAACTTTTCGAATTATTTAACAAAAAACCATTTTTTTCTAACACGTGTTCTCGAATTTCTACACGTTTTTTGTGTATCGAAAACAAATTTTCACTTTACGTAAATAAAGTAAATTGATAGAAACATTTTTCGACTGTTACAGCTAAAGTAGACAGAGCCTGTCACAGTTTGGATCGCGATTTCAGAAGACAGCACGAGCCTTCTTGAACTAGAAACGATGGCTGTAATGGGTAGATATGATTACACAAACATCATAACTTTTGGCAGTTGCATGGACGACTTGATGACATTGTCCGGACTAATTGTAAGGTACAAAGAATCGTAATCATAATTCCAAAACTTGTTATCTAGAACTGAAAACATTTAAACGGGTGACAATTCAATAAATTTCGAACATGTTCAAATAAAATTCGAAAATGTTGGTTAGGAATCAAGTTCGGTAGAGAAAACATCGTAAAAATGGTTGAAAATTGCGAGTAATTTGCAGCTGGAGTGTATACAAGTTCTTTCAAGCTTTTGGAAAAATTGAACATTTTTGATTTATAAATTTACGAAAAATTCTATAATTTCTGAAAGTACTCAAAAATTCTTATCAGTTGGGGTGCATTTGCTTTTTTTTTACAATGTCTGGAAGGAACAAAATTATAGTTACTTATTGGAAATTTGTGAACAGTTTTTCAGTTTCATAAATTGTTTAATTTTTTTACGAACACATTGAAATTAACAGAAAAGCCGTTAAAATTTTGTAAAATTATCGAAGATCCCATATAAAAATTTGTTCTTGAAACTCAAAAATCTTCAAAACATAAACATTTGGACAGTTTCGAAAAACTCACAAAATTTCTAAAAAATTTGAGAATATTTGTAACTTTTCGAAAACATAGTCATTTCCCAAAAATTAATCATTAATCGGAATGCAAAATATTCCAGATAATTTTTAGAAGCTCATAGAAATTCTCGGGGGCAATTTATTTTTTGACAATTTTGTTTTAATATCCAATCAAATTTGAAAATACATGGAAATCAACTCTGGAATTAATATATTCCATATTATATTGACGCGACAATTAATATAAAAAAAAAGAACAAACTAAGGATGGTTCTGGGAAGTCTGAAAGTCAGGGATTTTCATGTCCAGATTTTTTGACCATTTTTAATATTGTTTTCTATTTTTCTGATTTCAGATCCTATATAGTGATGAAACATCACAGATGAATACGCCCGCACGAAATAAATCGCATCGATCTACAGTACAGAAGAAACCGGTGAAGACGTTTTTTATCATCGAAATGGAGAATTGATCAGTGTTCTGAAAAAACTCATGAATTAGAAATTTTTTTACGAGTTAGCCATGTTTTTGCATTCTACATTGCGAATATCAATGTACCTAGCAATTACTGAAAATGTTAGTCAAACCTCAATGTACTGAATTGTGAAAACTACGACTCGATAATGTAAAAATAACAGTAACTGAATATATTGTAGCCTAAAAAATATCGAAGTTTATATTTATCCAAGGAATACATTACATTGTCTTATTATACAAAAATAAAAATCGTCAGTTGTGAAAAATCTTTGTTTTTATTACCCTTTTTTTCCTGAAACCGTAAAAAACCTCGAAATTCTAGTTCAAAAATCTCCTATCAGAGGCGCTGATAGGAAAACGATGCTAGCGCCAAGACGTTTTTTTTAATCAGTAGATTTCGGTTCTACTGAAATCGACGTTTTTTTGACGATTTTCGAAGTTCCAAAAATTGCCGCCAGAGGCGTTAGTAGAAAACGACGCTAGCGCCAAGATGTTCTTGTTCGCGACAGATTTTGTAACTACCAAAATCGCTCAAAAACGTCGATTGCCGTAGTACCAAAATCTGCCGCAAAAAGAAAACATCTTGGCGCTAGTGTCGCTTCCCGCCTGGCGGCACTTTTTCGAACTAAAATGTAATCTTAAGTTAGGTTCGGTCCAGTTTTATGAAAATTTTTCAGAATTTCGTTAGTTCCAAAATCTGCCCCGGGCAGAGAGCATCTTGGCGCTAGTGTCGTTTTTTGTGAAACTAGAAAAATCGTATAAAAACTACTAGATTTCGAAGTTACAGTGCCTCTGGCGGAAGATTTCGGAACTAATGCCAGGTTCAATTTTAAAGATTTACTTACCAGGAGCGCCCTTTTCTCCGAATTCCACGAAATTTCGTTGATTATTGATCACTTTGAAACCGTAATCGAAATGTTTTCATTTATCTCTAGAAGAAGGTAAAACACAGTCGAACACTAATTTTGGTAAAAAAAAGTTTATTTCAAACTTGTTTCGTACATCATTCAATTTTACCCATAAGAAATCGTCATAAAAAATCGTTACAAATATGCAGTCCCATCAACTTTTCAATCAATTTTACGTTGAAAACTTCGCTTTACTCGAGGTAACTGAAGGCAACGTTACTTCTCGGATGCCAGGAACTTCAGTTTGTTATCTGACAACTTAACCTTTTGACGGGTAAAATGTAAATGTCCTAAATGATTCGATGTGTCGCGAACCCTTTCGCTGCAATCCCGAAAACTGCGCGAGACTGAATGCCGACCGTTTTGATTGGTGGTACTGCAAATGCATCAAACCCGCGGCGTTTTTTCTGATAACTGCTTTGATGGGTAATGTTGACAGCCGTTAGACTTACTATCCAATACATCATGGAAAACGACTGATAGTTCATAGTGATCGTAATTATTGGTGAAACCGAAACTGTGCGGACAATATGAATAGAAAAACGTTATTTTCAGCTATGTCAGTGTCACATCTCTGCGACAAATACTCGGCCAGTAATTCTTTCAGGATCATTAAAAGTGATTTGGCGAATTTGCGAGCTCATCTCACGACTTTATCGGTAATTTTTCGAATGTTTGGATCATTTTCTAATGCACAGATGAAATCTTAATCAATTTTTTCCGAAGTATAACATCCGAAGAATCGATAGATTTCAAATTCATCGGTTATATCGAATTTTATCGAAAAATCGATAAATTTGAAATTTTCTGTAGCTTCTTGTTCAATTTTACGAAGTTTAAATTTCACTACCGAATTATTTCGATCGAAATAAAATGGAAACGAATTTTTCTGTTGATTTTTGATAAGATGGAGGTGAAAAATATGTTGGACACTCGCGATGAACTGCGAAGTAAATTACGGGAAGTCAACATTGTGATGCCGAAAATGACCGAAGCTATGTCGAAATTGCGGACTGAATTTTCCGAAGGTAAGAAAAAACATGGATTATAGAAAAAAGGTCATTTTACGTGATAAAATCGACACTAAAAAAAAATTATGTAGATATCGGTCATCACACAAGCGCGCTTTTGAAGGCAGTATCTTTGGAGAGCGTCAGAGATATGATTGTGAAGGAACTGCAGACTTACGACGCGGACAAAACTGGGAGAACGGATTACGCGCTTGAGAACTCAGGTTGTTTGATATTGCGATTCGTAATTTTGAGTTACGTTATAATTTGTAAGAAAATAGAATCTAATGAGGAATACGCAAATCTCGTAAGATTTTGAGACTCAAAGTTATCAGGGCATGTATCAGTAGTAGTCAGTCAACATTCTCGAAAGCCGTTGGAAATTGACTGACAAAGTTGATTTTTTCAATGTTTGCCTAGGTGGTTCGATTCTGTCTACGAGAAATACAGAAGCGTACACCGAAGGCGATCCAGTTTTGACGATTTTTGGAATTCCCTTGTGTCAACAAAAAAATACCCCACGGGCAATTATTCAGGTTTGTTGTGGAGTTCAATTTCAAATTCGAAAAGACTATTTAGACGTACGAAATTTTTATGTGCTTTTTCCATTTTTTAAAATTACTAAGATTTTTATTTATTGTCAACAAATTTGAAAATTATCGAAATTGTTGAAATGTTTTTAGTTATTCGAAGTTTTCGAAAATTCGTAGAACTTTTCACATTTTGAAATTATTTGAAATTTGCACAACTTTGGAATTCTTCAACATTTTCAAAATGATCGAAGTTTTTGAAATGGTAAACTATTTTGGAATAATTAAAAATTTTGAGATCTTCAACATTTTTGTAATTCTCGTAATTTTAAAAACTGTCGAATTTATCGAAATTCTCAGAATTTCAGAATTAGTTAAAATTTCCTGAAATTTCAGTTACTTTTGAAATTTCTAAAATAGCAGAATTTTTCGAAATTTATAAAAATTCTCGAAATTTACAAAATTATTAAAATTGTCAAAATGCTCAAAAACCTCAAAATAATCAAAATTTTTTGAATTTTAAAACATTTTCGAATTATTCAAATTTTTGAAAAGTTTAACATGCTCGTAATTTTAAAAACTGTCGAATTTTTCGATATTTAAGACTTATTCAAAGTTTTCGTAAATTCCCAACGTTTTTTACATTTTAGAATTATTCAAAATTTGCACAACTTTCGCTTTTTTCAAAATTTTCGAAATGATAGCAATTTTTAATAATGTAAAAATTATAATAAAATTTGAGGTGTTCAAAATTTTCGTAATTCTCGTAATTTTAAAAACTGCCATATTCGTCAAAATTATAAGAATTTCAGAATTATTCAAAATTCCCGAAAATTCCTACAGTTTTTGAAATGCGCAAAATATCAGAATTTTTTCAAATTGTAATCAATTCCCAAATTTTTCATTATTTGAGAATAACATAAAATTTTCGAAATCACTGAAACTTTCAAAATTACTTATTGAAGTTTTTTTGAAAACTTGAAAGTTATCAAAATTTATCAAGTTTTTAAACATTTTAAAATTACTGAAACTTTCAAAATGTTAAACATTTTCCAAATTCTCGTAATTCTCAAAACTGTCAAAGTTTTCGAAATGTATTGAATTTTTTCTGAAATTTCCAAATTTTTTAAAATTTCTATAAGAATTAACATTTCCGTAACACAAACATTTTTCTGTTTAAAAAATTGAAAAGTAATACATTTCAGACTGGAACTCTTCCCGGAGAATGTTGGGCCTTTAAAGGTCCCAAAGGAGCTGTAATAATTCAACTTTTGGGCCCAGTTTACATTACTGGCGTCAGCCTTGAGCACATTTCAGCTTCAATTTCTCCCACTGGAGAAATCACTACAGCTCCAAGGGACTTTTCTATTCTGGTAAGTACTAATCCTTCGAAATCGCATAATTCATATTTCATTAGGACAACAAATAACGAATTTTTCTAGGGTCTAAATAATGCGAATGATAAAATTGGAAACATACTCGGAGAATTCACATATAAAAGTGGCGGACCTTCAGTGCAGTATTTCGAAATGAAAGTACGCACAGTTGTTACAATTCATTTTTCATAATTATAAGGAAAATTGCGGAACTAAGTTTTTCATTTTTCTACGCAGAAAAAACCTGGACGAGCATACGAAATCGTGGAATTGAAGATTCACTCGAATAACGGAAACAAAGACTACACTTGTGTTTATAGGATTAGGGTACATGGAATTTTGCGCCAATGAAGGGATTTCAGAGATAATTTTTTTGATAACTGTAGATTTTTTAATGTAAGAATAATTTTTGTAAAACTTTTGAAGTAAATATTGTACTAGAGTATGAAAATCCGATTGTTGTATTGAGTTGTAGAAATTTGAAAATTTAAGAGTTTTTGAAATTTTGGGGATTTGGAAATTTATGATTATTCAGAAATTCTATGAATTTTGATAATTATGAAGGTTTTGAGCATTTCCGAAATTTAAGAGACTTTGAAAATTATTGCAAAGTCTGATAACTTGGAAATTTTGACAATTTCGAAAATTTTAAGGATTTCAGACATTCGAGAGATATCGAAAATGATTGAAAATTCTGGATCTTTTCAAAATATTGGAAATTTTTTTAATAAAGAAAATTTCAACCATTTTCGAAATTCAAGAAATTTCGAAAATGATTGAAAATTCTCAAAATTCTAAAAAATTTTGAATTTCAATAATTACGAAAATTTTGAGAATTTCCGAAATTCAAGAGATTTCGGAAGTAATTGAAAAGTCTGAAAATTCGGAAATTGTTGATTATTTTGAAATTTTTGAAATTTTGATAATTACGAAAATTTTGAGAATTTCCAAAAATCAAGAGATTCCGAAAAACTTAAAAATTCTAAAAAATGTTAAGCTTTTGTTTATTCTGAGAATTCTCTCAATTTTGAGAATTGCGGATTTTTACTGAATTGCAGTGATCATGGAAAATTCACTACTCGCATAAAAATTGGAGTTTCGAATATTTGTATAGCAATTTTTTCGATTTTTAGCTCCCCTCTAGTGATTTTAGATTTTATAAAAACACTATCAAAATTTTCATAAAATAATACAAATTTCATAAGATCGATTTTATGAAATTTTGATGTCAAATGTTACTTTATACAAAAATTTGTATAAAATCATTTTATAGAAATCGATCATTTTATAAAAATTATATAAAATTACTTTATGAACAAATGAAAAAAAAAAAATCCGTTAACTGTATACCCTGGCAGAATCGAAAAATCGTAGAAAACCGATGATTGGTTTTGTACGCTTTTTCTTAGTTTTTTCGAAAAATTTTTAGGAACGCCTGAATCTCGAAAAATCGAGCTGAAAGAAACAGAGCAAATCCAAAAATTAGGTCGAAAAAAAAAACTTCTTCACTTTCTAAAATGGTTCCAAGATTTACAAATTTTTGCAAACTTTACGAAATGTTGAATCTTACATAATTTCGAACTTCTATAAAATGTTAATAATTTTCTAGTTCATCCAGTTCTTTAAAACTACTAAATTCCCCTAATCTTTCAGATTATTCGAAATTAACGAATTTTCCAAAATTCCAAAATTTTTCATACATTCTAAAAGATCTTCCAAATTTTCGAAATTATTAACATTTTCCAAATGTTCACAATTTTTCGAATCCACAAAACATACCTAATTTCCAATACTTTCATAATCCCCGAAATTTTCGTATTTCAAACTCTCTAGCAAGCCAATCCTCGATTTTCTACAATTTTCCATACCACCAGGTCCAAAACTTCTCTAAAAACTAAAATCACCAGATCCAATCTCAAACCACACCCCCGAAGTAACAACGTAACTCAATTTATTCAAACAAATGCTTCGGTAGACTGATGACGATGATACCTTCATTATACAATAATGACGTATTTACAAAATGACCATCATCGTGGATGTTAAATACTACGATATCAAAATAAATAATGATTCTATCATAGGAATAGAAAACGTCAAGCACTCGTCCAGAAATATTCATTCATTCTTATAGCGGCGTGTCACCGCGTGTCTTTGGTCTCCTTTTTGTAGTTTATATACCTCCCTTCCCTTTTCCCCCGTGAACCTGCTCTTTGGCGTGCGAGGAGTTTGTTCACGAGTCGTCGTCGAGGATTTCCTGGAAGATTTCAATGAGGTTGCGGACACCGATGAGGAAGCCGTCCTCGTGGTTCCCGACCTGCCACTCGGCGTCGTGCCTGATGCTGGGGATGTGCTGGGGCAGGGGAAGGGTCTTCGCGAAATCTATCATCCATATCCCAGCGTTTTTCGCGTCGTGGACGAAGAGGAGGCTCGAACCCACGACCTCGTGTGTCGCGAAAAATGTCGAAGCTTTCAGGGTCGCGCGAATCGCTTTCAATCGTTGCAGGTATTTTGGTACTGCGTGGGGGTATCCTTGGACGAACCTCTGCAAGGCTTCTCGAACCTGGGGATTTTCACATTTGTTAGAATTATGGTTATATTTTATATGTATATTAATATATACATATAATAATATATATTATCATCAATTATACAATATTATTTATTATATGATACACAAAAATATATCATTGATTGAAAATGTTTGTTTATCACTGGGTTGTCGATACAAAGAGAAATCCATGTTTTTCGATATTCCCAGTCAGTTTTGTTATTAATTGGCAATTAAAATGGTTTTTACGAGAAAAAAAAATCCACCGAGCCGGGAATCGAACCCAGGACCTCCCAATTTCATGTCGGGTGCTCTAAGCACCCGACTTTTTTACAAAAGTTCAAATTCTTGACAAGTAACAGTTCTTACAATTCTAATACAGTTTCTCAAACGACACACCCTGATCAGAACAATTTTCTACCTGTTCCTTCGTTTTCGTAGTTTTAAAATCTTTGCACGATCTCCCATGTGCAAACTTGATGCCTTCTACGCGAAAACCTAAAGTTGCCGTGCTGGAAATAGTTTCCCTCCACACCATGTAACGAGGTTTCGTGACTCCCTGCACCCTGTGCTCCTCAGTACTCGGCGCTGAAGGATCCACTTGCACCATTTTTTCGTACATATCTTTGCGTAGCTGAAACAAAAATCGAATTTCAAAATCCGACATAAATGTACATTAAAAGAAAAAACGTCAAAAATGATAAATGCACGATTATAATAATAGGTCAAGTTCGGAACAAATTAAAAATAATTATTAATATGTAAAAAATTATTGATATATACATAAATAAATGATTATTTATAATAACTTCAAAATTTACTTTAATTATTTAACACTGTAGAGAAAGCTTGTACTTTTTCCACTGTCGTGATTTTTTGTACGTGATTTTGTCACGTTACAAAATAAAATGAAATTTTCAACCAGTGGAAAAATAATTGTACAAAATTATTTTTCACCAGTTCAGAAAAGTGTGAACTTTTTATACTTCTGCAATTTTAACACGTTGTAGAATAATATGGATAGTGAATTATTAATAACATCAAATTTCAAAATTTATAATGAATAACAATAAATATTCTTCACTAGCTCCGAAATTATTATTCACTAGTTCCAAAAAGTGCGTACTTTTTCTACTGTCGCAATTTTTTACACGTCGTAGGATAATATAAATACTAAATTTTTATTAATAGAACTCTAAATTCATGATAAAAATAATAATGAATTTATAATAATAAATTATTAATATCCTATAATAATAAATATTTTTCACTAGTTCCGAAAAGTCACTGTTGTAATTTTTTACACGTCATAGGATAATATAAATCATAAATTAATAATAACAATACAATTTTAAATCTCTAACGAATAAAAATAAATCAATTATATCCTATAATAATGAGTATTTTTCACGAGTTCCGAAAAGTGAGTAATTTTTGCACTGTTATCATTTTTACACGTTGTAGAATAATACTAGATGGTTCGATTAGTCTTTCGCCCCCTCCGAGTGCCAGCTATCCTGAGGGAAACTTCGGAGGAAACCAGCTTGTAGAATAATATAAATGATGGATTTATAATAACAATAAATTTTAAAATCTTTAACAAATAATAATAAATTATTAATATCCTATAATTAATATTTTTCACTAATTCCGAAAAGTGAGTAATTTTTGCACTGTTATAATTTTTACACGTCGTAGAATAATATGAATAATGAATTTATAATAACAATAAATTTTTAAATCTTCAACGAATAATAATAAATTATTAATATCCTATAATAATGAGTATTTTTTACTAATTCCAAAAAGTGTGTACTTTTTGCACTGTTATAATTTTTACACGTCGTAGAATAATATGAATAATGGGAATTTATAAATTTTTGAATCTTTAACGAATAATTATAAATTAATAATATCCTATTATAATGAATATTTTTCACTAGTTCTAAAAAGTGCGTACTTTTGGCACTGTTATAATTTTTACACGTCGTAGAAATAATATAAATAATGGGAATTCATAATAACAAATTTATGCATAATAGTAATAATTTTCAATTTTTAATAGTAATAATTTTTAATTCTCTAGATTTCTGGATAATAGTAAAAATAACTCAATAATAATACAATATTAATATCCTATTTTCTCCGAAACGCGTTGAATGTCTGAAAATTTCGGAAAATTCTTCTACCTTCGGTTTTTCCTTAGCCTTGGCGAGCTCGGACTCTAAATACGTTCTGACGCCGACTTTGCAGTCCATGACACAAGGCTCTTCAAAATCCCCGAGTAGATCCTGTAGCTGTAAGTATATGGAAGAGCTACACTTTTTGTCCACTTCTTCCTCGTTTCCCTTTTTAGCGCCGTTTGACTCCATTTTGCTTTTTTCCTCGCTCTCCTGAAGTTCCAGAACCCCTTTGAACTCGGGGACGTAGGGCCGAAGGACATCATTCATTAGAAGCTTGAAACAAGCTTCTTCTTGAGGGCATAGTTTCTTCAGAATTGTCCCCGGCGTTGGTCCCGCCCGGAAATTTCCCTGGTGGCCGGCTAGTTGAACCTGCGGAAGAAAAAACGCGGGTTTCGAAATTTGCTAATAAAGTTATAAAAAACTCATGTCTGAAGTACTGGATTTTTATAAATTATTTGAAACTATGGAATTTTTCGTACCGGAGGTGATTTTAGGGAAGTATAATTAAATCTAGTAATAGTAAGTTTTATAATAATTGCAAAAAAGTGAATATTATTTATAAGGGAGAACTTTTTTTAATCGAACATATCAAATTTTATAAATATTGTGAGTAATCGACGTTGTCGAAAAAACCGTGAAAAAAAAATTATCGAATTGATTTTTTACGGTTTTTTTAAACTTAATATTTGAGATTCTTTGAGAGTTAAAAAATGTACATTTTCTGAAAGTATAGAAAATTGTGCAAACTTTGAAAATTTCCAAAATGTTTAAAATTTCTGGAATATTTCAGATCTTTTTGAAAATATAAACAATATTGAAATTTCGGCAAACTTTCGAAAAGTTCTGAAATTTTGAAGAATCCAGAATTATTATTAAAGCATTGGGAATATTATAAAGTCATGAAAATTTCGGAGAAGTTAGAAATCTTGGAAAATTCAAAATTGTCGAAAATTCGAACAAATCTAAGAATTTTAGATCGTTTTAAGATTGTTTGAAGATTTTATATATTTCGAAAATTTTACAAAACTTGACTAATTTTAAGCTTTAAACAATTTTTTTCAGCTACATTTTTTGAGATTCAGACGTTTCTGAGATGGGTTCCTCAAATAAACAGAGAAAAACCGTAAAAAACGAATCATTGGTTTTCAACGGTTTTTTCAATGCTGCCAGGGAAATGAGAAATGATTTGAAAAGTTAATGAAACTTCATAAAAATTGGAGAAACTTCGTAAAATTTCATTAACATTTTGATTGATTAAAACAGTTCAAATTTTCAATGAATAGAATATAATTCTTCGGAAATCGAAAAGTTTAATATCATCAAAGATTGAAATTTACAAAATGATAATAATATATTCAAGTTTATTGGGAAAAACATATTTTATAGTCACTTTTCATGCACTTTGATTACTTTCGAAAATTTAAATTAAAAATTCCATTTTTAAATCGATAAAATCATATTTTCATTTTCTTCCAAATAATTTTCTTTTCTATGTAACCAAAGCAAAATGAAATTTCGTGCAAAATACGTGGACATTTTACGAAATCGAACTTTTTTGTACTCCAACATTATTTTTTTCGCGAATTTTTTCACTGTATACAAGCTAAGCATAAAAAAAATGATCCAAGATTTCCGAAATCGAAGTTTTTTTCTACTCCAACCTAACTTCCTCCCAACAATGTTGTAGTGGATTTTACCTTCATAATCATTTTTGACGACTGAAAGAACTCGAATGGCAGACAAAAGCTCACGTTAAAAAGAAAAATGATAGGGATAATTGGAATAAAACTATTAAATTAAGGAGAACGTGAACACATACGAGGATGTTTCAATACATTATGTGACTTCTCATATTCTTTGCAATCATTACTGTTCAATTAGCACGTGACGGCGATAGAATAATTTTTTAATATTAAGTAATATTTTTCGTGATTAATGGCGAATACCGACAGGACATGTATTTTTGGATTCCACTTTCGAATATTATTTCACCCATTAATTATAAAACTGAAATGAAACAAATAAAAAAATCCAAGAATAATAATTAAACCCGTGTTTCAAGTAAGAAATCATCTTTGTAATTTACATTTAATTATACAATTTCTCATAATATCAGAAAATTATATTCCAAATGTACCAATTTTCTACTACTTACGAAACTTTGAAAATAATTAACGTATTTTTCTATTGCTATCATTTTTTCATGTATTTAAAAAACTCTTGCTCAAATACAATCAAAATTAAATAAGCTTTCGCAAGAAATTGCGTCAAAGTTCGGAAAATTTCACAAAAATCGGGCTCAAAGTTCGCGTTTTAATGGACTTTGCTTTATTCGCAAGTTATTCGCAAACGCTCATTTTCAAAATTGATAAAATCGATGAAAAATAATATTAATGACAATGTTTTAAACTCACCCATGGATATCGCTGTTTTTTGTACGTTTGAAAAAAAGGCGTCCAGTGCACAATATTCCGTAATTTTCTCCATCCCGAAGTCTGGAAAATGGAAAAAAAAAACGAAAATTTATAACTGAACGAACGTATCCCAGTTACGAAAGTCATGTCGAGTTACAGCGAAGAGCTGGAGGTCTCAATTTTATTATTTCGACTTCCTTGTTCGACTGCTGTTAACAATTTATTAATTATAAGACCGCCTTTATTCAAATTCGTGTACTAGTTTTTTCCGATTATGAGTAAAATATTCGTTTTTTAATTAACTATAACCATTGCCTGCGATCAATAATCTGACCTGATATGCAAAATATTTAAGTAAGTTTTTTACAGGTAGCACATTTTGGAGTTACGAAAAGGTTATCAGATAGGGAATTTTTTATAATTTTGACAAATTTTAGGAATGTTTTTGAAAATTTTAATAAATTTTAGGAAGTTTTTCGTTTATGGAATTTTTAGTCGTTTTTGAAATAGTTTTTTTATTCTAAAACAGGTCTATCAAACCTTAGAAAATTGTTGGAAAATTATTTTTCCACTAGTTGCGAAATGTGCTAAATTCCACTACTTGCGAATTTTATTTATCCCACAACTTGGAAATATTTCGTTGAATAGGAGTAACAGAGAAAAAACGCACTTTTTCTATAATTATCGAAAAAATTTCCATTTTTTCCAATGTTTTTCATCCAAAAAGTAACAGATTTTTTTTTCTCTTCTGTAAAAAGCACATTTTTTCCACGTCGTAAAAAAAAGTGAAGAATAGCACATTATGCACCGAGGAGCGGAAGGATGCTTTTTCACGACTTGGCCGCAAAAATTGCCTCGTCAAAAAAAAGTATCCGCTCTGAGGTACATATAGTTTCTTTTTTGCGAAATTTGCTCGCAGAAGTGGCGTTTCGCATGCCTGAACGAGCGCAACGAAAGTAGCTCGTTTACGAAGTGTGCGCGAAGAGGAATAGGCTGCGTGGCGTTGCGGAAAAATAGAATGACTTTTTTTATTCGCGACGAAGTCGCAAACGAAAAAATTCATTCTATTTGCCCGCAACGTCACTTATTTGTCCGCAACGTCACGCGCCTATTCCTTTTCGCACACCGCTCGTAAAAGAGCGGAAATTTCCACTCGTAAAAAAGGTAAAAAGTGAAGAAATCGATCATTTTTTTGTACTTAAAAAACTGTAAAAAACTTTCATTTTTTCGTGAATTATAGACAAATAGTATAATACATCACCACAATCATTAAAAATCTCGCTTTTTCACCTTGTACCATAATATACCATTTTTCACGTAATGTTCATTTTTTTGTATTATTTTCAACTTTCTCTATTCCTTCTTACATTTTGTCATCATTCATCATTTTTTCGTCATCATTTATTTTTTCCTCCTACTTTTTCCAATTTAAAAATACATCTTATGATTTGTGCACGTTACAAAAAACTGTAGTTTTCTGCCCTGAAAAACGGTACCTTGGCAACGGGGACATTATCGTCACCAGATTTCGCAGGGGAATCGGAGTCCCACTCGGAGCTGAGGTCGTCGCCGCTGGTCTCGCTCCATTCGAGTTTCTGACCAGGTCGCGGGACCTGCAGGAGCTGGAGGTACTGGCTGTACCCGGTGCGGTGTTTCGCGGCCTTGGAAAAACTACACCCCCGGCGCCGGGTTCCAGCGTCTGGGGGCGAAGGGCTCCGCGAGGAGGACTCCGAGCGGCGCTCCGACGCCGTCATCGAGAGCCTCCTCGAGTTCCGTCGCGCCCGGGTCCGCGAGCTCCTTTTCTGACGCTTTTTTTCGCAATCCTCCGAATCCGAGCAACTCTCCGTGAAACTCGGCCGCGTGCACACTATACGCGGTATCACCCTCTCGCAAGTTTCTTGCATTTTTCGGTTTCGGTCTTTTGGGGATGGTTTTTTATGGAGCCCACTTGCTTGGGTGAAGATTTTATTAGTTGGGATAGTGGTTTTTGTATAGTTTACTCGTGAGATTATGTGGTTTTTGGAAATGTTTACTGTGGAGTACGGAAATTTTTGTTTGGAGAAAGTCTTTAAATTGAGGGAAAGAATCTTTCAATTTGAAATAGTCAAGTTTTTAATACTTGAATTGATTATTTTGGTTTGGAGTGTTCGCATGGTTTTTTTCGAGTGAATTACTAGCAATATCTGTCAAATTCTACTATTTTATTCGTTGTAGTTCGACTAATTAGAATTAGAGAATATTCGGAGTCTAAAATGGAATATTAGGATTTGTTTTGTAGCTTTTGAGTACTGAAATAGTCATTTTTAGTAAATAGATTTTTTTAATGGTTCAAATTAGTCGTATTTTGACGAACTACAATTTCTTAATTTTTTAAAAACTTTAATAGTACGAAAAAAATATATGGAACAAAGATTTTTAAGATTCAGAGAACAATTTTTTCAGTGTTTGGAACACTTGAAACTGTACAATTTTTTTCGAAAAAATCGACAAATTGTTTGAAATTTTATTGAAATCTTAACTTTGAAAGTATGAAAAATTGTACAATAGAAAATACAATTTTCGAATCCTTGAAAAATTTCCTAGAACTACTTATTTTTTTAACGAATATTTAAAATATCGATTAATATTCGAATAATATTCGAATTACCGGTTAATTCGTGCGGTTTTCTAACAGATGGCGTAACTTGATTTTGTTTCCAGTGATTCATCCAGTGATTCACCTTTCCAAATATGTGTTGGAAAGCTACTGTCATATAGTTTCAGAATCAGTATGTGTCATTTAGCTGAAGCGTAAACAACAATACTTGTTTTTACTCTGAAAATGTCGAATTTTGTGCCGAATAAAGTGGTTTTTCCGGGGAGTACAATATGAAGAAAAAGGCTGCCGAAAGTCATCGTATTTTGGTGGAAGTGTATGGTGTGCATGCTCCAGCTGAGCGTATGTGCCAGAAGTGGTTTGCACGGTTTAAAAGTGGCAATTTTGACTTGGAGGACGATGAACGGCCCGGACAGCCAAAAAAGTTTGTAGATCACGAATTGGAGACATTGCTCGACCAAGATCCAACCCAAACGCAAGAAGAACTTGCAAAATCACTTGGCGTCGCTCAACAAACCATTTCCGATCGTCTAAAAGCAATGGGAATGATCCCGAAGGTAGGCCATTGGGTGCCGTATGAATTGAAGCCAAGAGACGTCGAACGCCGATTTTTCGCGTGTGAACAACTGCTTCAACGGCACAAAAGAAAAAG
>JAPYZK010001561.1:0-17473 GCA_030522785.1 Platygaster equestris | reverse complement strand
TATACGTTGAAATTGTACACAGTTGTTTCAAAATTGGATCAAACGGCCAATTATTTCTATAAAACACGAAAAACTCGCTTCCATTCAAACGAGCCCAACACAAAACTCCCGATTCCAATCACATTCCCCGGAAGCCAAAAAAGCCCTGTGCAAAAAGATGAAAGAAACGAATATTAATTCCCGCGCAACACACGCGCTGATTGGCCAAAGTGGAAAATTTCGGGTTCAATTATCGTCTCCCCATCCCCTGAGGCCGCGGTGCAAAGGTCAGCCCCGAGGCAAGAATTCGATCGACGGAAAAGAATATTAAATAGAATACTAAATAAATGGGGAACGCGTAGAGCAAAAACGTGGTTCGGAGTGGAAAGCTGTGATGTGCAATTTCACAATTTTCTTTTTTGATTGAATTTTTGGAAGAGTTTCGTAGACGTCAGTTTTCGAATTATTCCAGTGGAAATTGTTGGGATTTCGAATATGACGATTTATGAATTTGTGAAAAGTATTGACGGTGATCGAAAATTTTGGATAATCGTTTTTTCGGCATAGTATTTTTTCGACTATTTTATTTGTAATTTTCTAGTTTCTCCCATTTTTCGATATTAGTGGATGCTTAGGGATTGAAAATTTTTTCAAAATACACGGATTTTCCATAATTTCAAAAAGTTTTATATTCTTGAAAGATCTTGAGAATTTTTAATGGCCTTAAAATTGTCGAAAATTCTCAAATATTTCCTGATTTCCGAAACTACTTAAATTTTCGAAATTTCTAACTTTTTTTGGATTTTCATAGTTTCCTCATTTTCCTAATTTTTTTCCAATGATACTGAATTCTTCGAAAACATGCATACTTAAGGCATCGAAAAATGTCGACATTTCAAACGAAGAAAATTCCGTCGATTTTCAATTTTCAACAAATCGTGACACTTGAAAAAATCTACTCCACTTCCAAATGTTCATAAATAAATTCGATGTTTGGAAATAAAATCGAATCATTCCAACAGTACTGATTCCAGTACATAGTAAACCATAACCCTGACCTGTACCAAATTCCCAAACCCAACCCGTAAATCCCAAAATCCCCCACTCGACCAACTTTTCCCATTGCACCCCAGAGCAGGTAGCATGACAGAGTGGCCACTCAAAGCAAATTAACGGAATGGCGGTCGTTAATATCTCCAACGTCGCACCCTTATGCCAGGTTATAATGCGCCGAGTGATATAGGCCCGGCATGAAAAGGGCCCTCCTTGATGCACGGCCATTCGGGAGCTGGGGAATAACGACAGATGGACAGGCATCGGAAAAAAATTAGCGTTTAATATCCCCCTGCGAAATTTAGGGTTCCGATGCAGGGCCCATTAGGGCTCAGATTACATCGCGGCCGACGTGTTAACGATACGTTCGAGGACTTCCTTTCATTAAAACAGCGCCATTGTTTCGGAGCCCGGTAAATACCGGTTTCGCGTCAGGAAAAGCGCAGGTTACGCGACTCGCCCCTGACGATTGCGCCGGGAAAATAAAATCGAACGCGGGTCGTTGGGCCAAAGTGACTGTACGACGAAATATGGGATTGCGAGCAATCGTATGCCAGAGTAACCCGGGTCTTCGTGATTCGCTGTAACGCTCTTTCTAATGCGAGCCAGCGAATTCGGGCCACTCGGGGTTAACTGCACTGCCGACTTTCATGGAAGTTTTAGGGCATTTTATGAAGGCTTTAGAGGGAATGGGTGTTTACATCGGAGGGATGCGTTGCCCCTATCGAAAGAAACTTTTATTTTGGAGGGTTTGACCCTCAATTTTGGGGTTTTACCCTCGAGTTGAGACGATTTTGAAAGTTTGATGTAAAATGGAGGATTTTGTCCCGAAAAGGGTGGCATAGGAAAATTTAAAATGTTGTACATTTTTTACAAACATTCACAAAGAAACACAATATTTTCCAAAATTATCCTCCATAAAATCCAACAAAATTGACCCCCTCCCCCCGCACACATTTTGTCCACCATCTATTCCTCTCCTTTTTACACTACATGAAAAACGTCCCTTAATAATCAATTCTCCGATCGAAACGTGCAAATGAAAAGCAGAATGAAAATGCGCTCCGGATCTCTAAACGAATTTCCGAATCAAATTACACAATTAAACGTTTAATAACCCATCCGCACTGTTTTTTTTTCACGCCAACACAATGGAGCGATAATCGAATAACGGAGATAAACATTTTAGCATCGATTATTTCGCGTGCGATTGACGCAATTATTTTTCCAATCAACGCGCGCGACATTCTTATTACGGGGTAGTTTCGTCGGCGGGAAAACGCCGCTAAAGAACGTGCGGCGCATTTTTATCTTGCGTGCGTCTGCAAGTTCAAGTCGCGGGGTCATTAACAAGGGCCATTTTTAGTCACGTAAACGGCCGAGCACGACAGACGGCAACGGGGCTATAAATTAACTCCCAATATCGTAATAATCCCGCTTTTCCAAGAAAATGCGGGACACGAAGGCCAAGGGAAAAAAGGGCGGCGAAAACAAATACGAATCCTTTATCATTAAGCCTTCGACGTGTTTAGAGGAACAAAGGGGGTGAAAGTTTATTAGTTTGATGAGAAATAGGGGGGAGAGAGATCGAGAAAATTAGATGGAATTGGGAGGAATGAATTATTCGACATTAGCCTTATGAATTCTTACTTTTGAGAGTCTAATATTTCATTTTTTCTGGGGTAATCGTAATCGTGAACAATCGAACTGAATTTTCATAGAAATTACAAATTAATGCGAATCGAAAAGAATTTACAATATCGAAAATTATAAATGAGGCTGGCAATGATTTTACGAAATTCCCGAAGCGAACAAATTCCACCATCGAATTCCTCCGTACTGAACAAAATAACGTACGAAAACCCCAATTAACCCCAACCCCGAGATCGAAGCCACGATACGCATCCACCCCCCAAACCATACACCCCGTATAATTATAAGAGTCACGACACATTTTCCCCGGTCGTAATCAACATCCAAGAACGAGCTCCACGGAGCTCGTTAACGACCCAATGCAAAAAGCTCGGAATTCCACTCGGATTCGAGTATTTGTATTTAATCCTGCGCTATAAGAGCGGAAAGTTTGAATGCGATTCCCACCGTAGCCCTTCGGTATTGCGAATTTCTGGCGGGGAAATATGGGCGCCGTAATGTACGGCGGCAATAAGCGCGGGGGTTCCTAGCTCTTTTTGCGCGACCTTCGCCTTTAATGGAATATCATGGGAAGTAATTCCAAAAGAAAAGGAGACTTATGTATGCAGATTTACGCAGTCGCCCGAACTATATTAATTTGTACTCGCTCGTAGCCGTCGTCGCGTTTTTTGATCCCGTTATAAGCCCGAGGGTTCGCGCTACAACAGATGGTTGCACGCTACGAAAATGAACACTTAACAACCTTACGCTCCCTGCATTGTGTCTGTCTGCGCGTTGGCAGCGGCGAAATTTTCAGGGATGCTTGCCAGAACCCTTCAATACATCCGTAAGATTATGGAGCATGGTTTATTTACCCCCGTCGAAAATGAAGCTGGGAGCACGGCGTAATTCTGGGATGGAATATTCTGATATGTCGGATTCTAGGGAGCAGAAACGTGGGTTAGGTGGTGTTTTTGCTTGGGTGGAGTGGATGGGAGAATTTATGTGGCTGGGTTCGAATGGTTTGTGGTTGTGAGTGGAAGAGGATGATGTAGAGGGTAGTTTTTCAGGGATATACATCGGATTTTCAAAAATCCCAAAATATTTCAAAAAATATACATTGTGCAACCAAAAATACAGTAAATGCAATCTATTCAAGTTTGTTACCGAAAAATTCCACGTACATCAAGGTGAGCTCCCGTAAAGTCATTGAAGAAAAAAAATTGCTTTGATGCCACTTTTTTCTTGAGTCTTTTCGTGCTTTCCTCTACCCTGAGAATATACCCTGATCAATAGATCATGTTTCGCCCCAACATTCACTTTCGCAACAAAATTAAAAAATTTTCCGCGAAACAAGTCGACTTTGTCGGAGAGAGAGAAAAAGTTCGCTTTCCCGGGATTCAATTAAAAAGACCATCCAAGTTGGAAATGACGCGGCGAAAAAGCATCGCGAATAAACAGCGAAACTCGCGGAATTGGAGCAGCCTTTAAAATTGTCCCTCATTTCGATTCAGATTGTTCGCGAAAACAAACTATTTCTATCCGATGAGAAATTCATCGGTGGAACTATTTGCATTGGGAGAAGAATTTCTATCCCGGATGCATCGTATTGACATCGTGGATGGGCAGGATATTGAAAATACTTTTATACGGAAGTCAATCCTGGGGAAGTTAAATGACGTTCCCTAAACCACTAACGTATTGGATTATGATTTTTATATTAAAATGGGGGAGGGGTGACTTTCCTTTTCTCCTTAGATGGAAACGATAAATTTACTGTTGTTACGAGAGCCATGCATCATTTGGATATATTAACTAGTTGCGACTCAGCCCCCTGCCACTTTCAATTAAAATCACCCGCAGCGATTCAACGATGTATCATGTTTATTCTACAATGCTAGAATTGTGCGCTCATTGAAGTTGATTTTGTATGGGAGTGATCGATACTCGGTTTTTTTTTATGTTAGGGCGTTGTAATGAAAATAATTTTGGATAGAATGTTCGGAAAATAGGAAAACTTTCGAAATTCGATTCTAAAACTTGGGTATTCCATTATCATTTTTTTCTGATGACACTTCGAAATCGTCAATAACTTCTCATTACACAAAGATCCAGATAAATACCTCACAGTCATGCAGTGATGACCATAGGAGCCCACATCATGTAATGTCAATAACTGTCATTTATGTAACAACAGTCCAGTCAAGTTAAATCCGAAGTATGATAAAATAACACAGACATAAAACCCTTATAACTAACCCTATGTCACAGACTTTCCCATTGTCCAAATTTTTTAAAATTTTCTTAAAAGATAATTCCTCCCAGACACCAGAAACGATGCGCCAGTAAACGATATTAAATCAACAAGATGCGAAGCGCGTCTCCCACCACGGAAGCGTCGTTCATTTCCCGTTTCGCGACCCTAAACTCGAGAGGATCGCGTGCCCTTTTCAATGAAGCAATAAAAGTCCCCGTCTCGTGGCTCCAGCAAATACAAAAAAACATCACACGTTCCCCACACTTTTCTCCATCGATACCCCGTGAAAGAGCAGATTATGTTTTCCCTCTCTCTCCTCTTTTCACTCTCATTCGCGCAGCATCGCTTGTAGCGAGTGCTTTGAAATGCGCGATGGAAACGGAAGTCGATCAAAACCCGCTATGGTCACTGGAGCGCGTACCGTAACAGGGTGACGGCAGTTGGAACGGTACATGTAGCAGGGTCGGAGAGAGAAATTCATGAAAAGAGACGATGTCAGCAGGGATATAGGTGTCTTTAATATCTCTAAACCTAGAGTGTATGCAAACAGCCACTTTTGGGTGACGCGAGCAGTTCTGGAAAGCTTTTAGTCGCTTCGGGTTTGACGATGTATCACGTTAATCGATGTATATGAATCACGGGTGTGGATGAGAATTTTTTCCCTCCAAGTTTGGTTATGAAATCGGGCGCGTGTTTTTATTGCTAGTTTTTGCATGTGTAATTGGGAGAGGATATTATTCAAAACTAGAACAGAACTTTCATGATTCTTCAAAATTTATCCATATTGCACGGAATTCAGTCAAAAATTCTCAGAGGTATCCTCGAAGTTATTTTTCAAGATTCTAAAACATCCTTCTCAATTATCGAACACACCATTAATCGTACACGAAAAATACACCGCCCACAAAAATTCCTGAAAACCCCATCACACTTCCATCTCCATCTTAGACTTCCAAAAAAAAAAAGATCAACTACTGCCACGTATCCCCAAAAAGCACCCCATCCCCCGGGATCAGCCGGGTCATTCCCGGTCCATTACTCATAGTCGCAGCCGCGTCCGATCCAGCATGGTCCGTTCGTCATCGAAGCAAGCTCTTCCGCTCGGGGGCTTTCTTCTTTCTGGGACCTCATTCGGCGGCGTCTCACGCTCAGGTGCGGGCGGCTAGGAAATCCGCCAGTAAAACGAACGAAAATATCGCCTCGCCCGGCTTTTGCCGGGATAAGAGCAGAGACGGGGGCGGAATGCGAGGAACACAGAACAAGATGAAGAGGGCTAAATGGCTCGAGGGGCGAGGCGCAACGAGACGACGCGAATGTATCAACAGGGGTAGAGGGTGAAGAGATCGAGAAAACGAAAGAAGAGGGTAGCTGTTGGAAAAGCTCCGACTGAGCTATCCGGTCAAATATCCGGGCCTGAGACGAATGACAAGCGGACGAATGAGCGAGTGGCAAAGAGCAGAAGGCAGAAATATTGTTCCGGGCCGAAACGAAGCGAAACGTGCCGCAGTCGATAAACCGCGCCTGCGTCCTGACACAACCAAAATCACCCCCCTCGTGTTTGTACGTGCTCGTACGTGCACGTTATTTGTGTGGGGGGGGGGAGGGATATTTGTTGGTTCTGACGAAGTATTTGGGTACGGGGTTGTAATTAGCAGGTGGAGAGATGATTATTGCGTGATGATTGTAGGAGGGATGATAAGTTGAGGCAGGTGAATACGGGGGGTTGTGCAGGCGGAAGATGTGACGATTTTGGGGGAGAGTCTGTAGATGAGGAATACGGGGATGGAAGGGGTGCATGAAAACTCCTTACTGAACACACAGTTACATATTTGACGAAGAAAACGAAGTATCGACGCTGCTTTCCGTCAGTCGCCATTACATCCCCGTTAGCCACAAGAAAAATTAGCACACCCCAAAAGCGGTAAAGACGAACGGACCGTAGCCTTGGGTGCTGCGTGATGCTGGGGAATATATTTGATCTCGTGCTCTTGGCTTCTGCGTCCGCTTGACGAGGGACTTTCGGAAGCGTTCGAATAATTCGAGGGAGACGCGGCGCTGGCGAAACAGGCTGGAAGTAAGAGGATCGCGATCCCCGCAACGTGAGAGTTCGTGCGGTTGACAGGGCGAAGTTTGAAAACTGATTAAGAAGACTTGCCAACTTTGAGCCTCTTCGCGTTTGATTGACCGTGTAATTAGGAAAATGAGCGTCATTTCTCCGAAGCTGATGCGATGATTTCCTTCGTCCCTCGAAACTTGGAGGAACCCGTCCCCACATATGTTTCACTTACTTTGTAATTAACAATTGATGATTCTGTTACAGAGAATTAGTGATTATTGAAAGACAAAAAAGTGTTGGCACAGCAGACCATTAATTTCGGGATCAATTTCATCCTTGCGCACAAAAGAAATGGCCGAGTGAGGTTGGGCGAAAAAAGGGTTTTAATATGGCGGCAAACTTTGGTCTCGCGTAATATTGCCTTACTTTTGGAAGGTTGTATCGATTTCTCGCGGCGGAGTACGCGGATTTGACGAGTTTCGTAATCGCAGTTTTTAGAGTACTTTTGGAACACTGTGGCAGGGATGTTTTTTAGCGCTTGGGAGAGTGTCGTGGAAATCTGTGAGTTTTAAGAACGGAGTCGAGTTGAGTTTGATAGTTATCGGGGAAATAATGACATTTATAGAGCACGTGATTGTTAATGAACCATTGAAAATGAGTTTGTCCAGAGTTTTTCATAATTTAATTTTTCCGGTAATGGAGAAACGAGTCTGTGGGTGAGTAACGGTTATAATTGAATGATGAAAAATTACACATGCCGGCTATTTCGAATCTGTTTCTGGAGGGGCAAGAATTGATTGATTGGAAATTTATCAAATTTTACAGAGATAATTATGAGACATTTATTGACGTTCATGCTGGAACAGTCGTAGAAGATTCTTAAAAAGCCGTAAAATTGGACTGAAACTACTGTGGAAAAACAAGTGAACTCATCGAAAAGCTTGAGTTTTCTAGAATTGCCCCAACAAGCTTTTAAACTGTTTGACCCTAGGGAGAACCTTCGCATTGGATGGACCCAAGTTGCCCGTATCAGCTCATAGAATAGAGATAAATTCGACAATTTCAAAATAATCGCGCTTACGGGTATTTGAGATACTGATTCCCCGATTACGATAATCATTGGCCTGCAAATGCATAAATTTTGACTGTATGTTATCAAGACTCTAATCATTTATTGTCCACATTCACAAGATTATTTATTTTTCGATTCGTATCTTCCAGTTGCGAGAATTTTTTAATCTGTAAGTTTCTGATGTTTGAAACCATGTTCTGGATCGTTCATAAATATTTCATCTTCAAAATTGATGACGTTTTTTTAAATCCTAAATTCGAATTTCAATACTGAATATCGAGAATCAAAAATAATAAATCTGAATAATGAAATTCCTGAAGATAAAAAGATCATAATGTGCAACGAATTTTTATTTTCAAATTCCACAAACAGAAAGAATGTTATTCTATCAATAATTAAAAAGATTATGAAATCCTATCAAGTCCTACTATTGCCAAATCCGCATAACCGGCAATTTCGCGGGTATACATTGCTCCATCCCTCCCAAAGAGAAGTTACCCAACTCCCACGTCCTCGACACTTTCAACTCCTTATCTAAAACCCTTCTGAAGCCCCGAAAAAATGTCCCCCAATCATCCCGCAAAAGACCACGTATCAAGTGTCTAACAGGTGCACAAACGCCAGTAACGAGCAGTCCTAGAACACGCAACTTCGGCCGACAAGTTGCCCATAATCGCAGGACTTGTCCCCGGCGAAGTTGGTCCCCTAGATTTGATGACTGGTTTGCGCCCCTGAATTATAGAACGGCCAATTCCCGGCGTTCTCGCCCCCGGGCTTAGGGGATGTTGATACACGTGAAATTATCAGCGCCCTAATACGAGCATTATCAAAGCGCTTCTGTTGATAACCCCACGAAAATTGCCCACACGAAAATGTTCGCCTCCGTAAGACGATGGTCATGAAAATCACGCTCTGATCAGAAAATTTTTGTCAGAACAAACTTCGAGTTGGAACGAATTGGTAACGTTGGAGGCGGAAATAATGAATAGGGAAGGGAGTTATTCGTTATTTTGAGACTTGAAGATTTTTTATTTGAGTGGGATGTTCGCATATGAGTGAGAGCTAATTTTTTGGGGGACTAGAAGCATGACCCGCAATTATTTCCAGGTAGAGCCCTCGTAATCTCCCTGTACCCCAATTTGGCTCGGGTCTTGAGTGTTGTCCCGAGGCCCTTTCCGCGACCGTAGAAACAATTGGTGATTTAACGGGAGCCGTTTAATCCGGTCCTCCAATTCGCGCGCCTTTCAAACTTGCCAGGGTAAGACTGTGCATTCAGCAACTCGTTGGATGGTTTGCCAAATGGGTGATGAGTTTGCTCCGGCTTCTGTATGGATCAAGGGGTTTGGTACGAACCGAAGGGGGATTTTCAGGGAATTTACTTTGTGGCTACTTTTTATACAAGATTTTAAGACTTCTTTCCAGAAATAGTCAAAATTTATATTACATGAAAAATGTTCGAGTTCGAAGATGCAGAATCTAAATTGTCCCATTTCCTAAGAAAATTTATTAAAATTGAATGGTATGGAATTTTCAGTAAAATAAAGTCTCGTGACTAGATATTTGGTGGAATCGTAAAACGAAAGATTTTCTGGCACTGCAATTTTCACCAGTAATAATTCTTACATTATTAGAAGTTTCGTGATCCTGAAAATCAAATTCAGGGCGAAACTGACATTGAGTTTTCCGGCGTCTTACAATTTCGCCTTGAGCTTTGTATGGAGTTTCGTTTTCATGAGCTTGTTTTACATTTTTATTACTTCGTTATTTCGTGGAGTGTTCAATCTTTTTTCCATGTATCGATTTATCGATTGGGGTAGTGGGAAAAAAATGTAAATTCTCCGTCATTCATGCCGGGTTTATTAAAAATAACTGAGGAACAATTCCGTGGACTTGCGATGTCCGAGAAATTTTTCTTGCATATAAAGCTGCGGGCGAAATTCTGGATTGGGAATTCACGTATATTTTCGTATCATTCACAATGACTGATTACATAACCTAATAATATCAAATTGCCGTACAAAAATCCAAGAATTTGGGTACTGGGATTGAAATCTGATACAGCTGGAAGAATGAAATAATTCACGTTTTTCATTTGCAGCTCGTGAATCTGACATTTTGAGAGCAGGCATTTTCAAATGCAGATACGGTAATATTGAAAAAATGTAGAATTATTTTCAATAAGAAAACTAATCACAGAATTGTGAATACTATGATTAAAACGTACAGAAATACTGATTTCGATTTCGAAATGTAGGAATCTATCAAGAACGGAAAATTTCAATCACTGTCATCAAGTGATTTCTCAGCTCCCAAATCATTACAAAATGGAAATATCCACAGATTAGAAAATAAACACCATACGTTACTACCTATTAAAACTCAGAAAATTTTCTCTCCATTATTTTCACATCCTTCGTTAAAAATTCTCATCGAGCAAATTTTCCTTCTTCAAGAATTCGAAAGTTCGATCCAAAAACGATAGAACTGAGAAATTCCAAACCGCTGAAAATACAAACTAGTGAAAACCCAGAAATATTTCGCAAAGAAAATATTTTTTGTACATACAAAAACATTCCTGCTCCGAAATATCGAACCACCCTCGCAAGGGAGAAATACCGCGTCTTTGGAAGGGCAATTTTTCCCCTCTTCCCGGTCCCTTTTTGCTGGCGCGTGGACTATCGCTCTTGGTTCACCACCTGTCGGGTCGTTTCAGCTTTCCACCTGCTCGAGTGTAGGTCGAGAGCCACGGAAAAAGTTTCACGAGCCCGCCTAAACTCGCTTCCCAAGCCAAATTGTTGTGCAGCGCAAAATGATACAACTCCTCTCAAGACCCGTTCCCGAACTCCTCCAGAGTTTTATCCTCGCCGGTAAAGACCCTACCCATTTCGTATTCTCGCAAATTGTGACTACTCGAGCTTTACACCCCCTTTTTTCGTCGTTCTCTCCGGGGTTTATCAATTCTCTCGTCATGTTCCCCATCTGAGCACTTACTGTAATTGCGAAATTCTCATTCATCCGTCAATATTTTCGCAAATGTGTGGAAAAACGCTTTTTCGCAAATTGAATCAGTGAGTTCGATCAGCTCATCGAAGGGTGAGAAGTTTTTGTTTTGTTTTGTATTGAGGTCTGTCGGAGAGCTTTTCTTTGCTGGGAATGTCAATATTTTCTTTAAGACTGCAGACCTAATGTACCGCGGCTCGCTTTTTCCCGGGTCTGATCTTGTGGAGCTCAATTCGCGACGAGTCGACTGTGGCGAAAAAAAACAGATGGTTTTTGTTTGCGACGGCGATTCGGTGGTTTTTATTCGCCTTTTTGGGATCGCGGATTTTTTTACGTAGTGTCGGATCATCAAGTTTGTTGTGTTTTACGGGCTAAGACCAGATTCCTTATCTGTATTTGCTAAGCGTACTTTCAATGATTGAAAATGATTCCAAATCATCAAAAACCGTTGAAGACCCAAGTACGGATATGCAAAATTTCCCAAAGTTGTTCACAAAGCAAAGAAAATACCCCAAAACTTTCTCAAACCTCGACAAATTTCGTACCCAAATTTTTTTCTTGCCTACATCGAAACTTTAACTTCTCCCAGTGCACCGGAAACCACCCCCCCCCTCCCTCGATCCTCCACCATCCCTTTGAAACCACCAAAAATCATCGACGGAAAAATTAATTCCTCGCAGCGGCATTATAGCAGAGAGTGGCCCATTCGCTCCTACTTGGAAAGTTCCTTGGGAAAAAACGCGGGCAAAAAGACGGAAATGGGAAGAGAGCAGGGGATTCTGTAAATTGAATGCCCGGCCTCGTTATACTTTATCCCCCGACTTCTGCTCCTTCTTTATGCCGCGGAATCGAGTGAATGGCGCAGATTCTATTATAGACAAGAAGTCAGTGTGGTCTAGTCGACCGAGCTTCGCTATTTCCATGCATTATGCATGCCCCGGCAAATTGTGTTATTTGTACTGGGACAAGAAACGGCGAGCTAAAGGCCAAGATTGAGGGCCTGCGCAAGCGAAAATCGCGGATTCTCAACGACCCCGTTACGCTTTTCCTCCCTCGCTTTAAGAATTATCGTCCTGCGATTCGCAAATTCACGAATCTTTTGAATTAACGTCCTTGTAGGATCAAACCAAAAAATATCTGAGTTAAAATTCATTAATAGACGAGTTCTTAAACTTGTGAAATGGTTTTTAAAAAAAACGACCGTTCATATATTTTTTTAAGGGCTGAAATAGAGAGTTGAGTGTATTTCAAGGACTTATTTGGAGAGTTAACTGTATTCGAGAACTCATGTTGGAAGTTAATCTTTTTTGTAGAACTCATTTTTGGGGTCCACTGTATTTTAATAATTTTATGGAGATTTTACTGTATTTTACGTCACACGATTACTCAAGACTTTCTATCAAAATCATTCTTAATTTGTTGTTGATTTCGTGTTCATTTTCTACATTTTAATTCAATGCCAAAGGCAGGAAAAACTTGCGCACGTGCTTTCAAGTCGCGGATTGTTCGGCGAATGTCGATAAAACGTTTGGGTACTTGTCGGGAAACTTATATCGAGGCGAAATGCCCAATTGACTTGTGGCAGTTGTCGCGACGATTGCGATTTACAGTTGTTGCGCCCGCGGATTTCTCGCTCGAGTTAAGGTAGTTGTCGCGTGAAATTGAGGGTGAATGGAATATGGATGTTTCGATGTTATAACCCGGTCCACGCGAGATATGCTGATCGTAACTTTTCGCCCCGGAAAAATTTTATCGAGCAAGGGAAGATGGGAGTTTTTATTACGGACAAACTTAGGTACGTTTTTTTGGCGAATTGTTGGTAATATACTTTATGACTGAGTATTTTATATATAAATATCATACATAATTATTATTCAAACCGAAATCACTATGAGATATTCAGTAAAATTTCTACGATAATATCAAGATGGATGAGAAAATTTTCGACATTTTTCGAAAAGAACAGAATCACGTCAACTGATTCCAAAACATGAATAACGCAAAAGAGCTCTCATGAAATTCATAGCCCCTGAAAACACCAGTTCGGTGATTTTCATCGCTTTTGCAACGACTAAAAATATTTACGCAACATCGCAGCTCTCTTTTTTGCCCGCCAGAAGCGAGCTACCTTTGCCGCGAATTTTCGCGAATTTAATGCAGAAGAGAGATATCGACCTCAAAGAAAACCCCGAGCTTTTCCCCCGAAAAGATTGATTCGCTCGCTCTTTGCACGCGCGCTGCCTCATTGAATTCAAGTTCCTCTGCATTCGGAGCGAAATGCATTTTTCCCGTACCACTCACCCAAGATTTCCTGACGCAGAATTTACAAGCTGGAAACAAAAAATATAAAATCGGCAAAATTTTTAGCTCCCCGGAAAAAAGTTGCCGCAAGAAAGTTTTTAACGCTCGAGAAGAAAGGCTTGCTATTTTCCGGAAAATTGCAAAACTTGCCGGCGAAACAATGGCATTGAAACGCAAGTTTGCTGAGGTTTTGGTTCTGATGGAAAAAATTGATGATTGTACAAAACAAGTTGAGTTTCATCAAATAAAATCGTTGATGCATTTTTAGAAGAGTTCTATACTTTTTTGTATCAATTTTACGAACATCCATATTCCAGGTTTCTCAAAATTCGATACTCTCCGAATTTGAAAGTTTTTTAATTATATAAATTTTCAATTCATAATCAACCACACAACTTCTCCCTCCAAAAATTATGCAAAACGGCCATTTTCCACAATTTCCCACTCGATCAACAAAACACAAACGAATCAAGTTCTCCCAACGTCATTTTTTCCGCATTTTCCAACGCTCGCCCGCGTCAAAGCGCGAGCCTTTGTCGATTTTTCTCTCGCTCGGGGTCTTGCGAAAACCCTGCGTTTGAAGTTCGTGGTTCCGAACCGTTGAAGCGCGAAAAATAGCGGCCGAGTGATAATTATTGTCAGAGCAATACACCGATACATCGATCACACATCGATCTGGGCTAAAGTGCATGACCCGGGGACTCGAGATAATGCGTGACATGTCACCTCCGTCAAGGACGTCGAAGCATCCTCCCCCGACGACATCCTCCGCGTTTTCAACATCTGCCCTTGTTTCCCAACTTTGCCGTGACGCGAGCTCGTCGAGGGGAAAAAGTACTTGGCATTTTTCACAGCCGCGGCTTGCCCGGGGACGTAATTATCACCGTGGTAACTCGGTGCTGGTCGTGCGAGAAAAAATGCGGACGCAGGATTTTTATGAAATTAAATGTGTATGCACGGAATTATGAGTGACGACTTCGGACCACGGGAGGGTGGGATGCACTTTTCCGCGTTTTTAATAGCACTCGGCAAAAGTTCTGTGGTGGCAAAAATATTTAACGAGGTTTTTAATTTCTGGGCATGAGAACAAATGTTCCTCATTTGAATATAAAATACAAAATACTGTAAACGAATAAAAAACACGAAGACTGTAATGAGGATTGATGTAAATTTACAAAAATTAGAGTTACCCAGGTCTTGGAAACATCCCCTATTCGTCATAAATCCCCATCCAACAAAATCTCAGTCCTCCGAACCACCCCCGCGACAAGCACACGACTCATAAATAAAAAAAACTTTCTTCCCCCAAGACACCGTTCACCCGCAATTCTCTCACAATCGACCCAACGACAAATCAATGGGACAAAAAAAACCTTGCGCCCACCCCCGACCCTCTTTACACCGACAACAAAAACTGCAATTAATTCAAGAAATGAAATTCCAGGCCGCACTCGATCTCGCCTTTTTCCCAGTATTTTTATAAATGACTACCCCAACCCCCGGTGCACCCTCCCTCCCCCCTCGCACTCAACTCGAGCTTTTTTTCCCGTAATAAACCGCGGCGCCATCAGACCCGAGTCCTCGTTTCCATTCACGTCCTCGAGTCTGACAACCCTCCTCTCCATCTTCACCGGGTTCTCCCTCCGAACTTGAGGGCAAAAACGCACCCCTCTCCCCCGTCCCTGATTACCCAGGGAAAATGACACGTACGCGGGGAAGCTCTACACGAGATATTGCTTATATACGAGCGTCTTATGAGGAGACTCGGATTCTCTTCTTGTGCGACATCCACGGGGAATTTTCCCCCGGGGGTCGATGTTTTCTCGATCGCACGCAGCCGGTCCGAAACGTTCTTGTAAGTACGGTTGTTGGGTATATCGGGCGAAGATTGAATTCATTGATACGATGGGTCGTTTGTTAAGCGAGCAAAAAGTGGGGAGTTTGCGTTTGAGAGGGATATTTGATTAAATTAGGTTGATATGGTTCTGGAGGGAGGGGGCTGAAGATAAGTTTTGTTCGATATTTTCCATCTTGAAAGTTTCACTTATTCGTCTTACAAGAATAATGAATCCAGTTGCAAATTTCATCCCCAAAACTCTTGCTCGCACCCTTGATCCCCCAGAATCGAATTCATCCCCTAATATGGCGCACAACTTTCGTCCGAAGAAAACGGTCATCGTCCATTTCAAGTCGAGAAGTAGCGTTGATTGGCCCGAGATAAAAGGCCGTTTTGGCCGGATTCATATTGCCCGATCGAGATAATTCTGATGAAGATCAAGGTTCTCGAGAAAAGCGGGGTATTTTTCCAAAGCAGGGCAATTCGGCTTTTCCCTTCAATCGCTTTTCCCCAGATAACGTTTTTGCTCGGCCTTACGCCCCAGCAACGATCCACCGTGACGTCAAACAATTTAGCTCGCTGATTTTGCTTTTTGTTCGAGCGCTACTCGCTTTTGAGCGCATTAATTCGAGTGTGAGTAAATATCGGGAATCCGATAATCGATCAGCGCTGACCTTTGAAAATAGCGCGCCAGACGGCGGCAAGTGCCACTTTCGGATAAAACCTTTTTCATGGACTAACGTCTCGGGGATCTTCGATATACCGCGGCAACAGGAGTCTGCAGAAAATAACCTGAATAGCTCCATATGAAACGATCTCGGGGATGTTCCATTTGGGGTCGTGGAATTTGGCCTGCGCTTTTATTAGGTTTATTTGGTTTATGTACTGGGAATATCACCTTTGTAGAGTTTTGATCATGTTTCAAGAATGAAAAACATATTTCATACAAAACAGAAATCATTGGGGATTCAATAAATTGTCAGGAGTGTACAAAAATCGATCGTCTTTATTAAACGACATTTTTAATGATCATTCTCGACTCTGAATGTCTCCTTGACAAATAATTGTCTCTCTGATGATTTTGAGTATTTCAGAAAGAAGTCAAGAATTCTTCCATGACTTCTAACAAATTTTTGTAGTCAAATCTTCAGTGATATATTCGAAAAATCCTTTCAAAACTCATCAACACCAAAACCTGTCTTATTTCCATCATACCAACAAAAAAACTTCCGTTCTCTCCAAAATGAAATTCAATCGCGAAAACCCGGAACCCTTTCAAATCAAAAAGCCAAATCAAACATCCTCTCTGAAATCCATAAATATCCCGCGATAAAGATCCGATCCCGGAGACAGATAAGCGAGAGAGGGAAAAAAATCGAAACAGTTACATTCCAGCGACGCGGAGCTTTCATCCCGGCGTAAAGCAGACAGATAAAAATGTTAGGGAAGACCTTAATATCGGACAGCGGCGTTTTTATATTTCGCTCGGCTCCTTTTCCCGCCCGGTAACAGGATTTAGGTGTTCCATTCGCTGGGAGCAAGAATAATATTACGCTTCCCGGAGGGTTATTTCAAAGCGAGATGTAATATCAATACAAAGCATCGAAAGAGTGAAGAAAAACAGCTCTTTTCCCCCGAGGGAGAATAATTAATAAATGACTGGCGCCGAGGGACAAATTACGGGGCGGGGAAAATTGAGACAATCATTGATAACGAGCATTGAAAAAAGGGGAAATAATTGAGAGGACAATTAACCCTCGTTTTACGGGACTATAAGAAAATATGTGGCTCGTTGGACGCGGTAAATGGCTTTTGATTTCGCGCTCTTTTCGTTTCTTTTACCGGCGTCGACGCTCAATTTGGCGCGCCTTGTTCTTGGCCGCTCGGAATAATTTCCCGGTGAAATATTTCGGCTCGATTTGACGCGGATTTCCTTCTTTCTCGTGGTCGACGAGTCGAATGGTTTTTCAGCGCGTGATTGGATGAGCAATGATTTGGCCGCGGCGACGACGCGGAAAATCCGATTCGCGGGGATTTTTTTTGCGGATTTTGTGCTCGGGTGGGTGGGATTGGGCGTTCTTCACGGAATATAATGGCATTTTGAGGAGTCGGTGAGGAGAGATTTGGCTGTGTATTATTTTTTGATGATTCTGAGTTTTCCCGACTTGATTAATTAAAAGTCTTTTTGATCTAATATCTCATTCTATCTTTCGCGATGCATGTTGACTATGAAAAATTTGTCGGGGTTGTGGCTGTGAATATTTCAAGACACGATCCATGTAAGTG
>JAPYZK010001560.1:0-17114 GCA_030522785.1 Platygaster equestris | reverse complement strand
AGATTTTTCAGTTGATTAGAACCTACTCAGAGCGATGATTTATTTAACAGCGCGCGAACGTTCACCGTTGAATCCGGAGAGATGTACGCATCCCGACCGTGGAAAGAGAGAATATTTTTCGTGCATTCTTTTTTCACTCGAAAAAGGGGTTAAGAAGGGTGTCGATATTTGACAATAATATTTATGGTGGAGTCTTTGAATTTCTATTGTTATTCAAGGCCGATTATTCCCGAAAACTTGCATCAAACGGTATGTTTGATTATTAACTTATGGGGCTACTCCGATCAGCTTGTGAATTAGCTTGATATAAATTTGTGATGTGTTATTAGTATTAATCCGCTAAAAAATGACAGCAACTAATACAGTACACGATTTGAAGACGTATAGATATGTGAAAGAATGTGTTATTCTTAAAGTTGCGAGTTCATAAGTTCTTCGTTCTATTTTCAGGCTTCCGGTGCCATGGCTCATCTTCGGCATAATCTACGGCAAGCCTGTCGAGGTCAACTCGGTGGGGATGGTCTGCAGCATATCTATCCTTTTCTGCATGCTCCTCTTCGTGATCCTCAGCATCGCCTGCTTCAAGTGGCGCATGAACAAGGGCCTCGGCTTTACCATGTTCCTCCTCTACTTCGTCTTCGTCGCTGTCTCGCTCATGTTCGAATACGAAATGCTGGTCTGCCCAGTATAAAAACCGAAAAACACTACCGGGCACACCCCAACTTTTCTCCTCCCCCCTTTGGCACCCCCCGCCCCCATTCCCCCTCGCTTCTCAAAAACGAGCACGATAGAAGCCGTGCTCTCTACTCAAGTGTAAATATGTACAAAACACATCGAAATACCTGCACGAAGGAATACTCATTGTGGAAAAACTTTCGAAGGTTCGGGGGTGTTTTGCCTTACAGAAACGCGTTGAAAGGCTATATATATATGAAAAAATTAGGAAGGAAAAGGAAGAGGACGTTCGGCGAAGATATGAAGGAAAAAGTGCGACAGTTACGTATCTTTGAGTTGCTAATGTTGTTTTAGCTATTATCGTTCCAATAGATGAGGAACGAGTTTCGAGAGAATATATATATCGTGTTGATTGTTACTTGTTGTTAAATGAATTAAGGGTGTTCCAAAGGAAACTTATCTACTTGAAAGCTTAGAGAACAAATTTTCCGCTTGGCACTTTTATGGAGAAACTTTTTTTCATTCACATTCACCTATGGAAAATGAATAAAAAAATTTTCATTCGTTTTTCATTGAGCTTCAATATGTAAGGATATATTCAAGAAAAAGTTTGACAGTTGACAACTTTTAGACTCCGGAAGACCTTGAGGCCAATATACGACGTTAAAATCCGGCGACATTGTAGGAAACAAAAAACGTCGAAAAACAGGCCACAATTTGTTCTCATTTTTCCACTGAAATTGAGCAGAACAGTCTTAAAAATCAATACTTATCGCGTTCTGGTGCTCACTTAATTCGGATCCGAAAGCACTTGCCTCGTGAAAAAACGTAAATCCAAGGACGGCCGATATTACCCGTAATTGCGTATATTTTTCTTATTTATTTGTTACATGAAAAACTTGACGACAATTTTTTCAGTTCAGAGGCGATTTTATAACTTCGAAGTATTGCTCAATGAGTAAAAATACTTTTTCTTCACTGCAAATATTAGTTATCGATGTGAAAAACATAATTAAATTTAAAAAAATTACTAAGTGAGCGATAGAACTCACAATTAGATTGATCGCACATTTTTTCAAATTCCAAGGTTTTTTTTTCGAACCGAAAGTTTTCTTTGAAACACTATTGTTCTCAATCTAACAAATAGAGTATTAAGAAAATTGTGTTGCGAAGTTCGACGTCCATTGAATGTTCCTGATAGAATATTTTCAGATTCTTGTGCTACAGAAGCAATGCGCTTAAATTGTTGAACCTTTATCTTTACCCTCTCTACCCTTTATTGTCTTTAGATTTTCCTAATTGAGCCGTGGATGGATTTCTTTGAGGTTTTCCAATTTCGAAACCGAGAAATTTACGAGAATGAAGATGGAAAAGTTTTATCCATTTGGTGCATTCAATATTTCTTCCTCGTTTCTACCGATTTCAGGCAAATTTTTGTTCTATTGGTAGAGATTGAAGTGGAAACTCATACATTTGTACAAGAGAGACTTTATTTTCTTGCCAATCGACGGAAAAGTTTTCGTGATGAAGAGGCTGTATTAATAGTTTCCAACTTGCTCGCTTTTGAAGTTCTCTTGCAACGTCAAACAGAGCCATGTTCTTCTGAAGAACTTTACAAAGAACTCTTTGTAGTTTGCACTTTGAACTAGATACAAGCCCCTGGTTGCGTGACAGACATTGATTGCATGAAGCGGAGGTCTTCATAAATGAAAATTTAGTACCGGAATTCATTTTTTTTTTTGACGCCACTTCGGTTGTTCTGTTTTTTTCAATGTTTACATAGTTATGCGTATTGGAAGGGTAAATTTTCCGTTTCCTTCAAGTTTAGAAAACAAAAAACTTTAAATACCTCCAGGAGACATGTTTTGACGTGAAGCTTACCTGCGAGTGCGTTCGCAAGTGCATGTAAACAGTTTACGTGATTTTTACGTAGACACTTTATTTAAAGTTCATGTGAACATCATATAAACTGTTTACAATGCGTTTTCAAAGTGTTAACGTAAAAATGTCTACTAGCTGACATTTCATAAGTATAACGTGTAATAAATTATAGAATTCGTATTTGCCAACGCGCAGTTTCGCTTTTCTGCGGTCAGAAATGTTACACTGAAAATCTATACTCGAATACGTGAACAGTATATACAACAAAAAATCTGCATAATCCAATTTTCTAACGAATTACAATACGTAACACTTTCGTTACAATTACCAACCAGAAAACTTCAGTATAAAAATTCATTGTTTCTGTTTGGACGTGTGCAACGTGATTGCGATTTTGAATGATGTCACAAATACGAAATTACTTTCAAACAATTTCCGAACAGAACATTTCTTCCTCTATGAATTATAAATTTTGTAAAAGTGTTGCTTTCAATCTAAGTTTCGTATATTTTGCAAGATTTTTATGCATTTACCTAACCAATCAGAAAACCATTAATCTTTTCTGAAGTCTGAACTCGTAAATTTCTC
Source organism: Platygaster equestris (assembly GCA_030522785.1). Classification (NCBI taxonomy): domain Eukaryota; kingdom Metazoa; phylum Arthropoda; class Insecta; order Hymenoptera; family Platygastridae; genus Platygaster; species Platygaster equestris. Next base: position 13,970 of record JAPYZK010001560.1, on the reverse strand, counting down.
GTAACTCATTTTATTTGCTCGTGAATTTTAAAATTCAAACTGCCACTCGAGCGCATGATTATCATGCTCTCAACACAAAATCGTGTGATGATGAGACAGCTGATCAATACTTGATAAATTGCAACTCATTTCATTGCACAGAGGAAAAAGCGTCGCCTAGGCCTTAAAGTATTATGAATCTTCAATCGTTGTCCGAAAAATTCAGTGACGCTTGCCATTACGTAATACTTCATTTATAATTTGTTGAATAATTATTCATGGTGAATAATTTGTTCCGATTCCAGTTTGAGAACATTTTTTTTTAATTCCTGCAAAGTTTACTTAGCCTAACTTTGAAGACAAATTTCGTCAGATAAGTGAACATAATTTCCTAGTGAACAACTGTTCGTGGCTCGACCATAAGCTGGATTTCGGTGTGACAAAAGCAGGATGCGCTATCTAGGAGAGAGTAGGCGCGGTAACAATAAATTTTCGCAATTTTATATTAGAGACGATAACGCGGATAGAGAGACTTCTTGTTATTAACCTGAAAAGATAGCGGAGCTCGAATTGAGTGCTGGGTTTCCATACCTTCGAAGTCTCGAAAACTCGAGCAATTTTCGTCTTATCTCCTTGACGTCTAGAAAAAAAGTATGAACAAGTGTACGTTTTGGAAAAAAATGCCTATGTGGCATGGAATGAAGAAAAGAGGTCGTACACCCGAAAACATTTATCAGTGAATGATAATAGATTCTGATACATTGGATCGTATACTGACCAAACCTCATACATTTTATGAAAGATTTTTCCGTTAAAACCGAATGTTCTCCAATTACGGCCCTTTTCTCATTCTTCGCTACATACAGATAGACGCGCATGTTTTTAATGATTCGCATCCATAAACATATGTAAACCGTCTTTACCGTTAGAAAAACGTTGAATTAAAGCGAAACTGACGTCAAAGTTACGGAAGAAAAGGAGGCAAAGGAGCCACAGTGTGCGGTGGTGAATAATTTATCGTCAACAGTGAAATAACGTTGATATTACATGAAAAATAAACATATATTGTAAGTACCATATATTGAATCAGGCATGACGTCTGAAGTAGAGCGAAAAAATTGCATTGCAAATTTTTCTTTCAAAGAAATGAGCCTCGTGGCAATTCCGACTCAGCGCAATTTTTCCGTTGTACGGCAGTCCAGATATCGACGATATTAGATAAAACTAAGTTACGACGATGAGATAAAAAGAAAAAGGGAAAGAGGGACAACAATGTTTCTCTTTACGGTATTTGGTACTTGATAATTCATAGAATGCCTTAAAACGGCCTAGCTTTTTATCGAACATCCAAAAGCAGAGAATCAACATCTTCATGAAAAATTCAACTATCGTCAACATATATGAAAACAGCAGCAAATTGACCTGTGCGCGTGCGTGCGTACTGTATGGAGTCGACAACTTTATATATAACACTTAGAGTTTCCTGTTTTGTACATGAACTCCGACATAAAATGAAGAAAGTAGAATACGCATCCAGTGTTGCTTGCGACATTGCCATTTCGTATTATACATGCTAGATGCACTCGAGAAGTCAACGAAGCGTCACGTCATCACTTTAACATTGCTTCGCGAAAGCGAGGTTTCATGAGATTTCGATTATCGCATTTTCCATGCCATGTCATTCGATTTGTTGCCTTCGTATTTGTTGAACTTGGAAGATGAAGTTCACGCAAGGGTCAGTTAACGCAAACTTCACGTAAACATTGCGTGAACAGTTTACGTGGACTATGTATGCAACACTTTTTGCGAATCGTTCACGTAAACATGTCAATAAGAGAGAATATTATGCAACAAAGTCGCAAAAATCGCAGGCGATCACGGGAAATACACAAGGTGCATGAAGAAAAAGGTTGAGCCGAGGTGCATCCGTTTCTGTACGCGCACCTAGTGCGTAACGAGCGTGAACGCGTCTGCGAAACAATGCTCGTTATAGACTCGACACGCATAATAGTACATTGTTGTAGGAATAGGAAACGTCGATTTTGACAGATTGAAGGTTTTTTTTAAATTTTTAAGTCTCAACAAAAATGAAATCAGTCTTGTGACGTAAATAAACACAATTGTAGTAAATTATAAACGCCTTCAATTGTGGGAAAGTAGAAAATGTAAGAACAATGACTTCGGTTTTCAGCTATATTTGCAGAAATGGGGTCTTTATTGGGTCAGAATTGAGTTAAAGTAAGTTATATGCACTTAATGGGAGTTCAGTTTCAGTTAGATTGGAATTAAGTGGAAAGTAAGTGGTGTTGGGTTGACATTTGGTGGGAACGTAGACGAGGTTGTGTCGTAATTGAGTTCAAATTGGGTAGAAAGGAGGTGTGCCCTCCACTGTGAATCCTGTCTAAATTTAGTATAAATTTTGTTGAGATTAAGTGAAAACATAGACCAGATTGTGCACTCCATCATGAATCCTAGCTAATTAAGTGTGAATTGACTAATGATCAAGTGAATATAGAAACTAGATTGGGTCTTAATTGGGTTAAAATTGGGTTGTAATAAGTTGTGTGCACTGAGTAAAAGTTTTTCAGTTCATATTAGGTTAGGATTGAGTGGAAACTGGGGGTTATTGGGTAAAATTTGGGTAGAAACAAGGTGTTCACTTCACTGTGAGTCCTGTCTGAACTGTGTCAAGATTTGGTGGAAATTGGGTGAGAACATAGACTAGATGGAGTCTTAATTGCATCAAAATTGGGTTAAAATAAGTTGGGTGCATAAGTAAGAGTTCAGTTTCAGTTAGGTTGAAATTGCATGGAAGTTCCGGCGTTGACTGGATTAGGAACGTAGACTATACTGCGTCTTAATTGAGTTGAAATTGGGTATAAACTAGGTGTGAACCCCACTGTGAAACCTGTCTGATTTGTGTTAGAATTGAATAAAAATTTTGTGAGAACTAGGACTATAGAGAGTCTTAATTAGGTCAAAATTGGGTGGAAAAAAGTTGTGTGGGTTGTGTGCAGTGAGTAAGAGTTCAGTTTCAATGAGCTTAGGACTGAGTGGAAATTTGGTAGCGATTGTGTAGGAACATGTACTATATTGCGTCACTATTGGGTTCAAATGGGGTAGAAACGACATGTGCACTTCACTGTGAATCTAATTTAAATTGCCTTCGTTTTTGACAAAATCGACGTCTCCTGACTGTGCAACATGGTATTTTTCTTCACGATTACTGAAAAAATATATTCAAATCGCCAATTTTGAGGATAACCATTCGACATTTCAAGGTTTTGAATAAATTTTTCATGTTTCTCTTGCGTTGAGCCCAATTTTCATCGGAATTAATAACGGAGAAGTTATGAAGTCATGAAGTCATCATTTCATCAGTATACATCAAAATAAAAATGAATACTATCCAACATGGTATATTTAATAAAATAGGCTTCATTTTAGAAAACCGTACTTTTACGCACCGTTAAGAAACCGGTGACCATTGACGTAGTTATTGTTTGACGTCAATGGTCATTGTTCCCACTTTTTTTACACGTAAGTTGAAGGAAGTGATGTTTTTTGCTATCCAATATCAAAAGCTATATATTTCCCGACGGAAAAGATAGAAATAACGCGAGTGAAAATAAATGATTCACATCGATCGGTTTATTCTAAAGATGCTCATTTACAATCGGCGAATCGTCGTCCGTCGAGTCCAAAAAAGTACGAATCATCGGAAATAGTCTAAGTATAGAGCATAAGAAAGTAGATAAAAAAGGGTAGCAAGTTACGTAAAATACGATCTTCCTAAAAAATAAAAGCTTCGAGAGCTCGTGCTCAGTGGGGTATAAAAGATGTGTACCGACTTAGACCAGCGTACCTTTGAGGGTAGATTAAAAAAAAAAATAGGCCAAAGTTTGTTCGAATTCAAAAGTGAGCCATTGACGTGTTTCTGCGGATTACTCCTTTGGAATGAAAACGGTTGGACATAATATTTTTCGTGCTCGAAAGCTAGCCAACGATACAAAGTACAATCAATGCTGACTTGTTCGGAATTTGGTTCCAAATTTGAAAACAATAAGTTTTTAGTAACCTGGAACTTGACTGTTGAATACGAAAAAGGAGTTGGCTATGGCCAGTGCTTCACGTTAACATCAAATCTGAAGGGTTTATGATCCCGTTGAAGGAATCCCAGATCAGTTGGTCGATTATACACCCTCAAAGGTCGCACTCACGCCCGGATCTAAAGAGGCGCTGACGTTTGAGGGGCGAGTCGTGTATTCGGTGTCCGGATTGATCAACGGGTCACGCACCAACAGCCATCTTGGCAGTGATTAAAACTCAGATCAATAGTTTAGCATTCGCGCGCCAAATTGAAGACACACGCGATGTATATCGAGGGGGGAGGACGGTTTTCAAATCAACCCGTTGTTTATTTTCGTCCGGCCGATCGATTTGGAGTAGGGACGAATACAACTCGGCTATGAATAATTTATCGGCGAAAAATTGTATGAATAATTCGTGCACGGAGGCGTGACAGATTAATGGCACGGGATTACGTTGCCCTAGGCTCGGACGGCGCCGATCGCTATTTTAAAAAAACGATACCTTCGAGACAATCGGCGCGAGAAAGATGGGGCGAAAAAGGGTTAATGGCATTTTAAAGAATACCTAGTGACTGTAAGAGTAGTTTTGTACATTTATGTAATAGCACATTCACTCACGTTGTTAACTTTATTGTGATAAGGCTCGAAAATAATATGTGAAGAACACGTGTCATCTGAATGACTCGGAAATCGACCGTTTTTTGTACATATACATTTCGATGATGTTATACAGTATTCTTAGTAGAGAAAAAGTTCTACCTTGTATCGTTTGAGTGATAGGGTTTTTGAAGTAAAGGATAGTGAGAATCGGGAAAGGTTGAAAAGACTCTGAAGCTGCATTATAAAGTGCTCGAGTTTCCCCTTTTTTATATTTCATCAGTTACGGTGCGAAGTATGCAGAAGTGACGTAAGTCAAACATGAATTCCGGTGAATTTCATGACTGTCAACTATGGTTTTTTTTTGTTATATATTTTTGCACAGTAACTCAGAAAATATGAAAATAAATTCTAAGGCATAAGCCCAATCAGTATCCTTGAAGAAACAAAAAAACCAAAAAAAATAATTACATTATAAATCCCATCGAATGAACTCGCAACGCGCAGAGAAACGAAAAAAATGCAAGCAACAGAGTCACAGAATTTCCCAGCGTCAACGACGAATAGACATGTACCCACATATCAAACGTATAGACGTTAAACAAGTACTATAAATACCGATATAATATAATACATTATAACTAGTTGATCAGCGATTAAGTGGTTAAGGTGAGCTTCGAAAGTTAATGAATACGGACGTATATTTAGATACATACATGTATGCGTATACCTGTATGTACATATATATACTAAGTATACATATATATACGTGCTCAGTGAACATGTAAACTCATAGTGAAGTAAAATAACAGGAAAATCGGTATCAATTCCATGATGGTGTATTTTCCAACGGGCATTACGACGAAAATGACGTGTCGTAACTCAAACGTTACTTCGAAATCTATATCCCTTACCGGGGATATGCAATTTGCGGTTAGATTTACCGGTTATGTGAAGTTTACGCGAAAAAAAATCTGAATTTATTCACCCATTTCAGCGTTTATCGACTCCTGAGTTTCACCTTTTGAAAAAGAGAGATGGAAAGTTCACTGTGAATTTATAGGTTTACCGGGTGTTATGCATTCATACATTTAAAGTGTTCACGTCGCGGACAGGACGAAATACAAAAATGTCGGTAGCGTATCAGTGAACAATTTCCAATAATGAATAAGCGATCATGCATCAACGTTTCTCAGATCACTGATTTTCAACGTCTGACAAAATTTTTTTTGTACTTTAGTGTTTCGAACTCGTTGCACCCGGTCGTGACGGACTCCACTTTTTCAGTGGAGTTACATTTTTCGTACTGACTTCGTGATGGACACTCAAATTTTCGCGCGACTTTAATTGCAGAAGCGTTATCGTATGACGCAGAATATTAAACTGGAGCTAATGTGAAGAAAAAAAAAATTAATGCCGGAAATACTTTCGTCATAATCATGCTTGACACGAAAGATTACTTGACACTTAATTATATTCTGGCGAAAAATGAATTGCATACGCACATTCGACTTTCAATAGAAATTCACTCATATTATTATGTTTAAATTTTCACGAGGTTTCTCGTACTCCACTGCTACATGGAGAAAACAGTATGGCTGCCTCAACCATGTAAATAGTAAAATTTGCGCCAACCATGTATGTGGTTCGTACAACCACATATATGGTCGTACCAACCATAGATATGGTCGTACCTATGATAGGTATGGTTGTAACAACTATATATATGGCTGCACTAACCATAGATATGGTCGTACTAACCAGAGATATAGTTGTACAAACCACAGATATGATTGGTGCAAATGTAACTATTTATGTGGTTGAAACAACCATACTGCTTTCTCCATGTACGGAGTTTTGGTGAAGTGTCGGTGGAGTCCGTTACAATTGAGCAGTTATGTAAAAAATGAGGAAAGGAGTGAGAACTCACTTGCATTACATCCTATACTGATCACAACGTACCATAGGATTTTCCCCGTCCACGCACCGTTTTCAGGTTAGATGGGCATCGTTTCTACGATTCTGTCAACTCCAACGAAACGTGCTTGTCCCCATTTTCTTTATTTTCCTCCGGATTCTTTCGTTTTATTGGCCCTTGTAAAACGTGATGAATCTTTTTGACGAAAATTTTCTTCTCATTTTTTGCAAAATTTCAACCTTTGGGATCAGTGCCGCGTTTGTACATCGTAAATTTTACCAAAATGAGTGCAAAAAAGACGCCTTAGAAATCAGCCGTGGTTTCTCGATCCTCTCAAGTTCCAAGTCGTCGCGAGACAAGGCTGAACGAATATTCGTTTTATAATTTGTACGATTGTGAGGAGTCATCGGTCGAAATTTTTTCCCATCGAAGAAAAGCAAAAAATCACCCTTGGTAACAAGGGTGATTTTAGTATTTGTAAAGGATTATAACTAATTATAATCCGAAACCGATAGAAAACAATTTTTGAAATTAAACTTTCTCTACTCGGGGGAAGTAATCCGTTTGACTTTTGTACGTAATATTATAAAAAACAAGGTAGATTACACTGTGCAACACATTTTTTCATCTGGGAAAGTGATAGCATAGATGGGTTCCTGGTAACCCCCATAGACTACCCCTGAAGGGATTTTCACGGGTTAGCTCGAGTAAGAGAGATATAAAAATTACATTTTTTTTCAATATAAGGCTTTAAAAGTGTCCTTTCTTATCCGATTTTCAAAATTCAAAGTGGTGTGGGCGTTTTTCAGTACTGCAATTATATTTTCAAGGTCAATTTTTGAAAATTTGGATTGTTTTTCGAAAATAAGAATTTGGTGGGAAATTAGCGAAGCGTGACTAATCCAGGGCTCCAGCCGCGCGCAATAGGGGGTCGAAAGGCTCGATCGAGCGACTATTGTTCGAGGTCCCAGGGGGGACAGATGCTCATCCTCGCTTCATTTACATACTATTTTCCAATGTTGCCGGGAATTACTTTTTTTTACAGTTTCTATCGATCAGAATTGATTCTACATTTTCTAAATTTTGGAAATTTCTACATTTCGTTAATCGAGTTTTCGATTCGACATTAACAATTTCTGTAGGTCACAATTTTCATAAATTTCGTGAATTATCGTAATTTCTACGGATTAATTTTTTAAATTTCAATTTTCTCAGACTTAATATTCTTGTTTGATGAAATGAGAATTGCTCATACTTGTTACAAAGTCATAATTATACTACTCAGTAAACCAGAGACGTCACTGTGACGCAACCGGTGACGTCGAGAAAAAGCGATCGTTTTGACGTCACTGTGACGTCTCTGGTTTACTGAGTAGTATAATTAGCACTTTGTAACAAGTATCATAATAGCTCTAGTTCATCGTGAAGTGAAATGAGTCTTTTTTTCATTTTTTTAACAAAATTTTTATGTTGGAAATGTACTTCACAATTTTCATAATATTTTTTCATTAAAAAAATTGTCATAAAAAAAGTGATTTCCAGTAACATTAATTCCTTGAATACTAAGTCTCTAAAATGCTTTAAAATGTAAAATATCGATTTCGTAAAAATTTGGAACTCTCATTACATCAAACAGTAATATTAAGACTGAGAGAATTTAGATAAAAAAAAATCAGTCAGTAGAAGCTACGATAATTTACGAAATTTACGAAAATTGTGACCTACAGAATTTTTTTAATGTCGAATCGAAAACTCGATCAACGAAATGTAGAAATTTCCAAAATTTAGAAAATGTATCGATTTTAATCGATAAAAATTGTAAATAAAAGTAATTCCCGGCAACATTGGAAAATGGTATGTAAATGAAGCGAGGATAAGCACCTGTCCCCCCGGGACCTCGAACAATATATAGTTACTCGAGCCTTTTCAGATTAGTCATGCTCCGCTGATTTCGCACCAAATTTTTATTTTCGAAAAATAATCCAAATTTTCAAAAATTGACCCTGAAAATAGAATTGTAGTACTGAAAAATGCTCACACCATTTTGAATTTTCAAAATCGGGTGAGAAATGACACTTCTAGAGCCTTATACTTGAAAAATATATATATAATTTTTCATATCTCTCTTACTCGAGCTAACCCGTAAAAATCCCTTTAGGGGTAGTCTATGAGGGTTGCCAGTAACCCATTTATGCTAGCGCTTCCTCAGATAAAGAAAAAAGTTAAAAATTCGTCGCACAGTGTTATTCGAGCCAACGTCTTGTCGTCACGAGGAAGAGTAGATCGAGGGAAAAAAATGAAAAAAAAAAAAATATTTACATGTTAATACGTCATAACATATACATATTATATACATATATTCAAGTTTTTACGAGGTATACGAAAATGATTTAGACGAATGTAATTATATTAAGAAATATACCAAAATGTACTGTTGTTGTCTTTGCTGTAGTATTGTAGTTTACGTTGTACATTATTAATTACGAGAAAGAGCGTGTGTGTGCAGGCTAAAGAAGTATGGCAGCTCACCCCGGAATTTTTCTAAACCGAGATGCAAAAACTCGACGAGTTTGGGAGGGTGTAAAGTGAAAAATGGGGGACGGTAAAAACGGGCACGAGTGAGTATTGTACATTATTATTGACTATATGAATACTTGATAACTAGTCCAAATTCGTGCCTCGCTTTTTAGTCTTAAACGAACGAATAAAATAAATCGAATCGCTGTACTATAATTAGCGAACCAATAACCCATGAATTTACAAGAACCTCCATGAAAACGAAGGTTGAGGGAAATTTAAAAAAAAATGAAATTAACGTGCTGTTTAATAGTTGACAGTGTGGATGAGAATGTGGCGTCAAAAGTTGAGAAAAACTCATGGTCGTACGTAGACACGAAACGTATCAATACTAATTTCGTATGAATTCAAATCGCAGTTTAATGACAGTCATTGTTATTTTTGAAACACTTAAATATGTTCAACATACCCTATCGGCTACAATATTATTGGACACCAAAAAAGAAAAATAATTCTTATTCGAAAAACGTGGACAAATTCTACCCTTTGCAGAATTTACGACGACCATGATACGTTAGTTTCCTTCAATTTAATGATACGATGTACCAGAAAAAGACAAAAGCCAAGACTGTTAGACGAAATAAGCGCAAAGAAGACGTCTCTGTTAATAATTCATCAAATTAGATATCGATTTATTGACAATTATTCAGTGTCTTATGAAAGGTCCACTTTTTTACCCATTGTAGTACGCATTTGTTACGGATATCAAGTAGCACAAACTGGTTTTGAAAAAACGTTTGTAATAAAGAAGAAAGAAACCATTATATGTACTGAGCAATATTGACGTAAAGAATTTCGCTGAAGCTGCAAAGGCACAGTAAAAAGTTCGATTTTTTCGCCATCAAAGTATCTCTTTGTTGTTGAACGGGAACGTTGTTGGACGTTGCAAAATCGTTCTTCGCTAAATGATCGTCACCAACACTGCCAAATCAGTTTCACACGAATATTTATTCCTTTTTCGACAGGCGAGCCATGATTTTCCTTTCACCCTACAAACAGGGGCGTTGAAAAGTCCATTTTCATGTAAACTTTACGTAAACATCGTGTGAACAATTTGCATAAGCTGTTTACAATGTGTTTGCGAAATGTTGACGTGAACATGTTTTACTATTTTTCATCATTTTCTGGAACACAGTTCTAAAAGTAAATTTCGACTTATACTTCCAAAATATTTCCAATATTTCATATCAAATTGATGAATAACATTCTTTAGGTTTATTTTAATACGTATCGTTTGCTAATTTCCAAGTTATGAATAAATTAGGTCAACACAAATAGTCGCTTTTTCTTCAAAAATTTTACATCGACCACTTTTCATCACAAAAAATAACTATGTTACCCCACCCTGTTCCGAGGCCCCTCGAGTCCTTTTTTCCATAAAAAAAAAAAAAAATCAAGTCGTACAAACGAGCCAACCCTTCTCAAGCAGTACTTTCTCACGTGTCAAGGCTTACGTGGTTTACGGGGCATGAACAAGAAAGCCACTTATCAGCCACGAGCATCGCTTCGTTCGTCGCAATAAAAAAATAAAAAAAACGAGGCAGCAATTACAAAAATTGCATACTCGCGAGAAACTTAGCCCGAATAAGAATTGAAACCCGGACTTTCAATTTGCGCTGTACGCGATTGCACAACTATAAATTCGCTGCGAATCGATACCTAAATCAGCGCAACGCAAACCGGACGATTCCCTTGAAAGAATCGCCACGAAGCGTCATAATTTTCCGTTGATCAAAAAGCTTTCGATAATCGATTGTTAAACCTCGTTTCGACCGCGCAGCTCGCTGATTTTAATGGCCTCACGGATCGCATTATCGCTTATGATTAATGCACATTCAAAATACTCGTATTATGTAACTGCATCGATCGTCTGCCCTTTAATATAGGGCAGGGTACTAGGTCGGCAGAAGGCGGCTTCGTGAAAACGCTCAAATGACTTTGGGCGGAAAGAGTGGAAGTAATTATTCGCGAGGGAAACACAAATAACGCGGAAGAAAGCTACGATCGTATTGACACGAAAATGTGCACATATCAAAAATTAACGGTATCATCAGAATCATAATTAACACGATGATCATGGTTTTATAACGATGATGAAAAAAGCGGCGCATTTCTGGATGCGAAGTGAATAAATTGATGAACATTTTAGAAAAACGTTTCTCCTCGCTTATCACGAAACTAGGGCGGTATCGATGATATAGAATACCATATATACGCAAAATTATATTGTTAACAGCATCGCCTTGGTCGTGCGAGTGAGAAAAAGCGTTTTAAATTTCACTTCATTTCACTCCAATGAACATTGTTAACGTGGAGCTATATTCTCAACCAGGCCGAGTTTAGATGGTTACATAATTTGAAGAAGAAAAAAAAACAGCTTATCCGTGAAACATTTCTATAACTATACAGTCTTGTAAGGAAGTCGATGCGGTGTTGAGTAATCGTAATTTGTCACCTGCATTAGAACGACTATTTATCCATACACTCATGTTTCCATTTTCGGATTCCAAAACGTACTTGTGGTTAGGCAACGGCGGCCATTTTGTTTGACGTGGTTCATTATATCTTACGAGTTAAAAAAGGCAACGCGTTCCGAACGCATTCTTATAGAACGTGTTTTGAACGCGTTTCCAATGAATTAAAAACACGTTTCGAATGCATTCCTAAACGCATTTAAAACGTGTTTTATAGAATGCGTTTCTGAAACACGTTCGAAATTAGTTTTCCACGCACACAAAAAAAGAATTCGGCGAAAGTATAAGAAAGAGGATAGAACTAAAACTACATATTTGCTAAAACTCGAAGGTAAAGGACGCGTTCCGAACGCGTTTCTGCTAGTTTTTGAAAGACTACGTTCCGAACGCATGCTACTAATCTCCCAGATAATACATTTATTTTTAACGCATTCAAAACGCGTCTAAAAACGTATTTTGAACACGTTCCAAACGCGTTTGATGGAATGCGTCCAAAACGCGTTCTGAAATGTGTTTAGAACATGTTCAAAACGCATTTCTTTTATCCACAGTTAGTGATTTCGGATTTGAAAACTAAAATCAACTTTCGATACTTTATAAAAAAACGACCATTCTTTTTTTTTCGCGTTTGAAATCTCATTTTGTTCGGAAAACTACCTAGAATCAGTTTTGGGTGCCATATTTATAAAGTGATGACTTTTGGATTCTATTTCTGAAAATCACAGACCGCAAATAATGTTTTTATCAATGATAACGATCGCTTTTTACCTCATTTTTCGTAGTTTATACACGCTGAATGATTTTCTCTCATTTATTAGTCGTGTTTTGGAATGTGAATTTATCACATTCAAACGAAAAAAAAAAACATTCTTTTTTTTACAAAACATGGTTGCTTTTGTGAAAGTAAATACATATACGACATGCCAAGATGACGGCGACCCCATTCGTTAGTATCATCTAGATCATTCAGTGCAACAGAATGGCTGTTCTTTGTTCACCGCAGACTAACAAATCTTTTGGTTCGTCGCGGATGAACATTTTCGTCCCAAGGGTTTTTCGTGTCACGAAAAACGTCAGTGGTAAATCGAGAATGTATGAATTCGGATAGTCATACATTAGCACTAGGGTGATTCAAAAAAACTTTTTCATTTTAATTTCTCCGTAACGCCCCAGAATATCGAAGTTCACCTAAAAAAAAATTTTCCCTGAAAATTTTAGCAGAATCGAACAATTCTTAGAGGTCGCTACCAGCGATTTTTGGCATTTTCGATGCAAGAATCACAAAATTCTTGAAATGCTGAAAATCGCATAACTTTGGAAGTTTTTATGATAAGAGCATGAAATTTTGAGGGAATTATTGTTTTTGTATGTTTTTTCTATAAATCTAGTTTAAAAATTAATTCTCTAAAGGAAAAATGTTTATTTTGCTACTATCAGTAACAAAAAGTGTTTAGACAATAACATTGAAACGCCAGTAATTTGTGGCACAGTTTCGCTTTGGTATCACACGTAAGTAATCCAACAACACATTTCGAGCATGAAAAGATTTTACGTCGGTGTATTTCTCGCTGCAAATGCATTATCACTAAAAATAATACAACCTGTAATTTAGAAAATTGAGTTCTTGCATTAATTTAGGCGTGATACATTGTTTTTCCCAAAAATAGACTATTCATTTATATTGGCTTGTGAAACATATCGATAATATATCGATAATTATCAGTCGAGCGAGGGAAAGATATTGAAAAGTTAAAACTTGTGGCTTTTGTCACATAAAAAAATATGACATTTTTAAAAATTTTGAATTTGAAAACGGATTGGCTTTTTGATACTAAACGTTCAAAATGGGTCGAGAAAAAGTATTTTCAGGTATCTGAAAGGTTACTACCGAGTTGCGCCCAAATCCCCTAAATTACAGTGAAAAAAGTCCGAGTTGCGCCCAAGCCGAAAAAGGGTCTTTTTTTTCCGAGTTGCGCCCAAGGATCAGGTATTAAAAAAAAAAGATATCATATGTTTTTCTAAAGCAAGTATTTCAGAGTTTTTGGAGTCACAAATGACAGAAAACAATGGCTTGGGCGCAACTCGGACGTAGGATTAAGTGACCTTTTTTCGTCAGGTATACTTGGGCGCAGCTCGGACCCCACCATCTGAAAAAATCATAAAAAATTTGAAAGTTGTTAATGAAGTCGCAGAAAGGGGAGTTGCGTTGGTTCAAGAGAATGGTTCTTAATTCTCTCCCGTTTCGTACTCATTCTCTCTTTTCTGTTTTTGGACTGAAATTAATTGTTTTTCGACTTGAAAAATATCGAAAAATTATTCTATCAACTGTCATTA